>VZTY01031000.1:908178-947312 GCA_013400935.1 Turnix velox
TTTTTTTTTTCTTCTTCTCCCCGAGATAAGTGGGCCCTAATGCTGAACAAATACTGGAAATCAGAAGCCACTGAGAATCATTCGCCTCTCGCTTTCCCATGGCAGCGTGATAGACGCCCGCTCAAAAGACCACCCCCCATCCCCCTTTCCCCTTCAACTCCCCCCCACTCTCTCCCTCCCCCACCTCCTCCTGCTCCTCTCCAGCCGGCGACAATTTTGTCACCGCCAGCAAATCCAATTGAGGAGTCCCCCCCTCAATTGGGCCACCCCCTCCCTCTTTTCCCCCCACCTCCATGGAAAGAAAAGGGATGGGGGGGGACTGTGGGAGAGAGGGAAGGAGCTGGGCACCTGGTGCCGCCGCCGGTCGCCGGTGGCCGGTGGCCGTGATAGGCTGTCGCATTGTGCCGGGGAGACATGCGGCCATTTGCGGGTACAATGGGAGAAATTAATGCAAATGAAGTGAATGGGACGAAAACGTATTTTCATGCAGATCGGGGAGGGGCTGGCGCGGGGCTGCTTGATAACAAGTCGCGGGGAGAAAAGGGTGACATTGTGAGGACTCATTTTTTCCCCATTTCTTCTCACTAGTGCCTCATAAGGGCCTTTTGTTCTCTGAGTAAACTCTTTCTAAACTATTGACATTGCTCATTTATGTGAATTTCAGATTTTTTCTTTCCCCCCCAACCGACCTTTTTTCTCCACTTTCCTCCCTCTCCGTCCTCCCCCCCAAAGTAGCCTTGGGTGATCTGGGAAAGCGTTAATTGCAAGAGGACAAGAAACTGGCTGAATCAAGAAATGCAATCATTAAGTGTAATGTTGCAGTTGTCCATGCCTCATTATAACATGCATACAAGGCAATAAAATGCGTGTTTCACAAACAAATCTTTTNTTTTCCCGTTTTTTTTTTTTTTTTTTTTTCTTCTTCTCCCCGAGATAAGTGGGCCCTAATGCTGAACAAATACTGGAAATCAGAAGCCACTGAGAATCATTCGCCTCTCGCTTTCCCATGGCAGCGTGATAGACGCCCGCTCAAAAGACCACCCCCCATCCCCCTTTCCCCTTCAACTCCCCCCCACTCTCTCCCTCCCCCACCTCCTCCTGCTCCTCTCCAGCCGGCGACAATTTTGTCACCGCCAGCAAATCCAATTGAGGAGTCCCCCCCCTCAATTGGGCCACCCCCTCCCTCTTTTCCCCCCACCTCCATGGAAAGAAAAGGGATGGGGGGGGACTGTGGGAGAGAGGGAAGGAGCTGGGCACCTGGTGCCGCCGCCGGTGGCCGGTGGCCGGTGGCCGTGATAGGCTGTCGCATTGTGCCGGGGAGACATGCGGCCATTTGCGGGTACAATGGGAGAAATTAATGCAAATGAAGTGAATGGGACGAAAACGTATTTTCATGCAGATCGGGGAGGGGCTGGCGCGGGGCTGCTTGATAACAAGTCGCGGGGAGAAAAGGGTGACATTGTGAGGACTCATTTTTTCCCCATTTCTTCTCACTAGTGCCTCATAAGGGCCTTTTGTTCTCTGAGTAAACTCTTTCTAAACTATTGACATTGCTCATTTATGTGAATTTCAGATTTTTTCTTTCCCCCCCAACCGACCTTTTTTCTCCACTTTCCTCCCTCTCCGTCCTCCCCCCCAAAGTAGCCTTGGGTGATCTGGGAAAGCGTTAATTGCAAGAGGACAAGAAACTGGCTGAATCAAGAAATGCAATCATTAAGTGTAATGTTGCAGTTGTCCATGCCTCATTATAACATGCATACAAGGCAATAAAATGCGTGTTTCACAAACAAATCTTTTTACAAGTGCAGTTCAAGAGCCTCCAGCTGTCTAGATTTACACCTATTTCGCTCTTTCAGTCATTGCAAATAAACTTTATGCTGTTTTAGAAGATGTATTTCTATGACAACAAACTTCCTGCCTTCAGAAATAACTTTTCACTGCTTTTTTTTTATTAACACGAAACAAAAAAACCCCAAAAAATAGAGGGGTGTGCGTGCTCTTTCAGGTTTTCCAAAGCAACCTTGTTGCTGTAAAGCAAATAAACAGCCCTTTCTAGAAACATATCCCCTATCTTTAGCTTCGCGCTTCTAATGGGGAATATGTCTTTTAGATATGGAGGGAGTTAAATATGTGGCTTCCTCAAACAGGCACAACTTTTAAAGATGGAAAACAGTGTTACTGGCCTCATGCATTTGTTTATTTTCGGAATCTTAAAAGCAAAACAAAGGAAAAAAAGAAGAGTAGCTAAATAATCAGATGTAAAGGTCATCGACGGTAAGTGCAGCTTGGAACCGGTGAACTATCGGACCCAAGAGTAAAGCAACCAGAAAGAAAAAAAAAAAAAAAAAAAGGTAACAGATTCAGCATTGTCCAGAAGTTCCAGACCAGTGATTAATGTGTAAGATAATGGACTTGGGAAATGAGTAAACACTCCCGTGCTCCCTGCTTTGTGCTTGAATGACTTGATGACAAGGGCAGAGCAAGGTGAGAATTTAAACAGAACTACAGGAAAAGAGACAAAGCCTTTGCCACAGCAGCGTGTGAGGGGGAGTTTGCCTTATTGCAATGCATAGGAGCTCCTTCTTGGGACAGAGCCACCAAAATACAACAATTTCAACTTATTTTTTCTGTTGTTTTTTTTTTTTTTAAGAAAAAGAAAGCCAAAGCAATTAGCCTTAATTTTTTATTTTCTTTTAAGAAGTTCTAATTGGGCCAAACCCAAAATCTTGCGCCAGATATACTACTTGTTCTAAAACTGAAGTTGGAACTAGTTGTGATTTACCCAAATTATGCCCTTCAGTAAGTTCCACATCAAATCTAAGCATTGCTGAAGAGCTCCTAAATTATATTTAAGCTGTATAATGATGCATTATGAAGCATTTAAATGAAAAATACACTTTGAGTTTATGTGCATTTTCCTGAATATTTTCCATAGAAATGGTTGTTTAGTAGTTCATGACATACAGCCTGTGTCTCTCAATTTAGGAATCACTAAAGGCACAAAAAACTCCCTTCCTTAATAACAGACATAGTATTTAACAAATCTTGGACATTTGCCTCAAGTTTGATTCATTGCTACTAAATGAAGGCAGAGTATCCAGTTTTTCTCTGATACATCCTAGCTCTTCTCACTCATTTAAGCGTTTTAGGTTTTTAGATCTCACAATGCTTATCTTCTAGTGTTGATGTTGCTAATAACCTGTTAGATTTTTTTAAACTATAACTATTTAAGAAAAGTTAGACTTAAGAAACTAGAATTTTTTTTGTTGTAATTTCCTTTGGGGATTATACCTCAGAGCTTTCAGAAATGTGATTAGTTTAGGAAAAATGTTTCATGAAAATTTATGTAAGAATTTCAAGAAGTGAAGCTTGCAGGTATGTAACTGAAATTCACTCAGCCCTATTAAAATACTGACTTGTCATCAGAATGCCACAAAGCCGTAGTCATAAGTCTCTTTACACTAATGACTATACAAAATCTAAATTGTCTTTAGTATAATGGTAAATTCCTGATTGTTCAAGGTGTTGGGTTTTTTTTTTAATATTTGACACTATGTTCTAATTGGTGTTTTAGAGAAAGTCTTCAATGAATTACCAGAATTCCCTTGTTTTTTACCATACATACTGGCAAAGTCCATAGAATTTCTTGTAAAAAAGGTTTTAGTAAAATAAGTTTTGTGGTATTTTGAACAGTCTGCAACAAAGGAAATGGAACCAGGAAGATCTTGTTACAGTAGCGACAAAACTAATGCAATCTGTTCTTGAGCAAGTATTTTCCTAAATTTTCAGCTTATAGTCGATGTTATGCAAGTACATAGATAAATAATAATGCTCCAGGTTTCTCACTGAGTTTCTTAAGTC
Source organism: Turnix velox (assembly GCA_013400935.1). Taxonomy (NCBI): domain Eukaryota; kingdom Metazoa; phylum Chordata; class Aves; order Charadriiformes; family Turnicidae; genus Turnix; species Turnix velox. The sequence goes on from VZTY01031000.1 coordinate 912,040, forward strand.
TTTTAGCTGAACATAACTGAATTTGATCTCTGAATGATTTAATGGAAAATGAAATCATGTGTTTGCCATCAAAAATTTCTTACTCTTTAGGAATTTGTTCCGGTCAGGAATTGAGTGTAGAGGTTGAACAAATGGCAGATTTTGACATAATACTATGCTACATGTAGTACTTCTTGATACTATCCCTTCTTTCCTGTTGAGTATTTAATGAGTTCCATCTCAGCTCACTAAGGCCTTTGTGTGAACAAAACTTTTAGCAGTCTTGCCAACTTCGATGGATGTATTTCTACCTATGTATATGTAAGTATAAAGTACCAGCTTGATTGATTGTCTTGCATTCTTTTAATCCTCTGTATGTCAGCTTACCATCTTTCTCCTTTTAAGTAATGCATACACCAAGTATGTACAGAGTTAAGAGAATCTTTGTGCCTAATTCATCATCATCCCCTCATTTGTGTGTCCAGGAGGTTAATAAAAGAGGGACTTGCCTTATAAACAGGTCATCTCTTTCATGTCTTTCACTTAGTAGGTAAGTTCTATGCTTTGAGTCACATCAGCAGAGAACAGCCCCCCAAGTATTTTTCTTCTGGCATTTTTAGTGTATTGAGTTATAGTTTTATTGTAATGTTCCTTCCTGAGTTTTTTGAATTCTTTAACTTTTCCATGACACTCAGTTGTAGGGACTTCTGTTACAGTTATGTATCTTCCTCCTGTTTTGGATAGGCTCCTGAAAAATCTGAGTTCCAAACCTCAATTTTTTTGGCATCCCAGAACTCAAATTTTTAATTAATTGTGAAATACAGGCATCTCAGTCTATCTGGATTTGATGCAGTTTCATAGGAGAGTTAAATCTGTGATACCATCCTATGGGGAGCTCTGGCACTTGATGCTGTTTATCACAATTATTCCTCTGGTGATGGTCTGTGGCATATAATTATGTATCTGTGAGCCACACATGAAGTATTTTGGTCCTATTTTTATTTGCAGTTTTTCTCTTTCAACTTACAGTACAGCAGTTAATTTTTGGAGTCCTTTTACCTACACATCATAAATGATACAATATTAGCTATACACTTCATTAATTTTAAAAATTAATTTTGCATAGTAATTTCCACTCATATTTCCAAACACTGTACCCTTTAAGCACTGTTACCTTTGAAAAAAATAAACTGAACGGGAAAAACAGAGAGAAAGTGAAAGAAAGATGTAAAATGTCACATAATTCTTGAATATAGCAGTAGTTTAAAGTAGTCTAAATTTTTACTTCTATAGTTTATATTGGAGTGGAGAGCAATTAACAGTAATTAAAGATGAACAGCAGAATGAGTTTATTTGATCATATGGATTATTTTCCATGTTCTGAGAGGTAAAAAGTAGCTATCTTATTTTTTCTGCCCAACAGTACCCATTAGATTGTGTACAAGACAGGTGTTTATGGCATTACCAGAGCGAAATAAAGCCCAATAGTATTATTCAGACCAGAGGATTTTTTCCTATTGGTTTCCTTCTGAGAATACTGGGAATGAAAAGCAAACACTATTCTGATAATGACTGTTTTATAGCTTCTTTCTGCTGGCCTTAACTACATTATTTTTACCACGGCATCATATTTATTTTCTATTTTGAAAGTTACATTAGTTGCTATAAAAAGGTTAAATTTGCAAGCACTTACCACACAGCAGTAACTGAGATCTCCCACTCATTTCCTATTTGAAGTACAGGGGGGGGGAAAAAACCCAACTGTGATTGCTGTTGGCAAATGAAGACTTTTAAAACGGTACCCACTGTAGCTTCAGTCAGAAATGTTCCTATGTCTTCATAGGAAAAGGGGAGAGAAGGAACACAGTGATTTGGTGAGAAACATTTGATTAATATGTAAAGTAATCTGTTCCTGAAGGAAGCTATTCCTGAAGGAACTGTGCAGCATACATAAATCCCACTGCCTCTCAGTTGCCAGATATGTTTATCATTGTGTTTGTGGTACACATAGGTAGATTAATAGATACATACATAGAATGCTACATACTTACTGCTTTAAGCTATTGCGTGTTCAAACAGATGTTGAAGCCAAGATTAGCCTTTTTTTTTTTTTTTGCATGTGCTGATGTGCGAACCTTTTAAAGGCATCTATGAATTATTGCTTTGGTTCAGCATGAGTGCGGTAAGAAGAAATGTACCTCATCTGTAATACACTGTGTAGACTAATATCAGCTTCTTTTTTTCTTATATTGCAGTGAGATATTGATCTGGTAAAATGGTACCATATTGGAGCTGTCTGTTGTGGTATTCATCATGCTGTCACATCCCCAGTGCCTCAGAGTTATTGAAAAGTGGAATTGAGGGAGTTCTGTCATTGTGTGTTGCAATCCATTCATAAGAAAGTTCACTAAAACATCTGAAGTAGTATTCTGGCTTATTTATTTATCTGTTTACCTCTAGTGAGAGCCAATTTCACTTCTTTGGAGACACAGAACCCTCCTGTTTTCAGGCACAGGGTCGTTAATAGGCTCGGTTACTTTGTAGGCGTCTTTCTCTTGTATAACATTTGTTCTTTAGTCAAAGCTCACACCTGCTGCCTTTACTGATGCTGATGCATTTGGGTTCTGTCCTTTGGGAGTAATATATCTGAGAGCTGTGGCTTCATTGCCCTTATGCTTTTATCTGATAGCTGTGAGAAGGTAAACGATGAACTTTTATATGTAGAAAGCTTTTAGTTTCTTCCCACACTAAAGTATCAGCTAATGTTAAAAGAGCTTTCAAAAATACATAAAGATACTGTCAATCTGCGCTGAGTAGATTAAACAGTTTGAATGAATTATTTTTGTTTTGGAGTCTGCCTGGCAACCTGATGATGAATTTAGAAGGATGTCATGTTTTCTATGAGGCCCTGATGAAAGAGGGGTTTTATTTATACATATAAGCAACAATCTGACTGTGAAGGCCTTCTCTGCAACTGCAGCCCATGCGCTTTATGCATATACTGTAAATAATCACCCTCAGTTTATACTTACATGAGATTAGCAGAGAACGATTTAATCTAATGTCCTGATTTTAGAAATCACAAAGAGAATGAAGAAAAATCATAGAAATTAATTACAGATGGTTTTATCTTGCAAGGTGCTAAGGGCATCTTGTGATTCTCTGAGGGCTTGTAACTCTAGTCAGCTGCACTGGGAGTGTTCATCAGTTTTCTGAATTGGTCCCTGAATCCTTTGCAGCTACATAAAATGTGTTATTTCTTATAGTCAAAGTTTTTTAGAAAGAAAAAATTATAATACCTTTGTCAGTGTTGCAATTCCTTCAGCTATAAAATTACATTAGTGTTACTAGAATTTGACTAGGCATTGTTACTTTCATATTTTAGTAAGAATTTATAATGTGTTTTGATGGTGTAAAACTGAATCTGTAGTATGGATCTGTAGTAACCAAGTTTGCAGTATTTTTTTTAATACACTGCCACAGCATGCTCTGCAGTTGCTTGGAAGGAGCCTTCTGTGCTGTTAGGGTGTATGACATGAATGCATATTAAGTTTTATCCATGTTGCATGTAGTATTCCTAAGAAGTCCAATAACTTGTCAGAAGTTAACAGAAGGCATAGAATTCAAAGTGTTTCGCTACCACTTACTGATTTACTTCTTTTTTTTTAATCTCATTAAAAAAAAGGTTCTTTAGCTTTGCAAACCAAAAAAAAACCTTATTTTAAATCCCCTAAAGAAAATTAAATTTAGTGCTGACCATACACTCTTGAGGGAGGGTGATGTGTGGCTGGGTGCCACTAAATATTATGTGACTTTCATATGTGGCTTTGTTGATTTAAACAGCTCAGCTGTATCTATGGCTGTAGAGTTGAAAGAGTAACCAAATGAGCTCCTACAAATCTTGTATTTCCTTCTCATTGAATGCATGCTGGATTTCTTCCTTTTCTCTAAAATTCTTTTCTGTGCAGCTGCTGGAGATAGGAATATTGAACTTCTTAATGCCTTTGTAGCACCTGTTTTAATCAGTATTTTTTAGTGGTGTGTTTTATTTTTAAAACTTCTGTAATGAGCTGTGCTGCCTGTGTCACTTCTCTGCCTCCTTCCTCTGTTTCTTGCTGTTTCTTGTACCTTATGTAGAGCTCCTGTTTTCCACCACTCAGGCGAGTGCCTTGTTGGGTTGAGTTAAGAGACTTGGCATTTCTCTCTTTTCCTGGGGCAGCACACAGTCTTTCTAGTAATTTCCATATAGTTGAGGTAGTTTTTGCTGCAGACTTGACAGTCTGCTCAGGGAAATATTTCAGGCTTTTCAGGAGATGGCTGTCAGATGTGGCCATGATAGTCTTCTCTTTGAACTCCACCTCCTTCAATATATCAAACTGTTTTTTTCTTTTTAAATATCTTTCAAGGTCCTACCTAACTGTCCTTGGCTTCACATCTCTAGATATGTATATCATCCTGACATCTCCCATCTTTTTAGTTTTTGATTACTATCTCCCAGAACTGTCTTCACACCTCTCCATGCCTACTAAAGACCTTTTCCTAGATGGTCTTCAAAGCCTGATGTTGCTGCTGGGAAGTTTTCTTTTCTTTAGTCCTATGAGTGCATGTTCATGGATTCCAAGAACCCCTCTCTTCATTTCAGTGGTCTGTAGGAGGAATTACTTCTCTTTATGGGAATTGGGGGTCTGAGCACTGGCTGTGAGGAGAAGAAAGGACAATTCAGCGGTATGAGGAACCTGGTGAAGAAAAAGGAAGACTAAACAGTGAGAGGATAAACTGAGGGGATCTCATCATTATAAACCTCAAAGATAAAGAAAAAGCTCCTCTCCCCCAAAATAATGAGACTTATAAGACCTATTCTTCTCCTTCTTACAACCTTTTTGTGGACATCTTATTTGCCCTCCCCCCACCCTCACCCAGCTTCATCTGTCATTGTCTTTTTATATGTACGCTGTCCGGAAATGTGTCTTCATTTGTTTTTGGAAAACATCTAGCATACTGTGGGGTGTTATCACAGTGTGAAAAATAACTCCCAGGACAAGATTCTATTGCTGTATTTATAACTGATTTCAAGAGAAGGAGGATCAGATTCATTCTTTATGGCTTTTTCACCATGCCTGTATATTGAAGACATTTGATTTACTTAACATATGGCCAAGTGAACTGTTAGGCATATTGGGAAAAATATGTGAAACTACTTTGAAATGTTGCAAATGTGTTTGGAGACCTTTGTGCCGCACCAAACGTTTCTGTTGTTAGTCAATTACTCTGGTTTATTTCTTATTTCTTTTCATTTTAAACACTGGATTACATTATTTTTTGAATCTTACCAAATATATTGGTACTTCCTTGAGTAATACCAATTCATATCTCTCTGTCTAATGTTCTCTCTCTTACCCAGTGAAAATGTGTATGCTGCCATAATGAAATAATTTCCATGTCCTATACAGTATTTAGATCAGCAAGACCTTCACTTATTAGAAAGGGCAGAGTAGTAATGCTTTTGGCAAAGCCATTATTGTGGTATTGGTATTCACTAGAAAGGACAGAAATAGAACAACACTGTCCTCCATAAACAATTCCAATTTGATCTGTGTACATGATAAAATCTTGGCTTCTCAATGCATTTAGGTGCTGTCATAGCTGTTGTTGCCAAATAAGAATGCAGTGTGATGTTATTATAGTAAACAGCACTTAAGCACAGCTGGCAGAATTGATCAGGGCCACATTAGAGTGAACTTCAGCAGATGACTGACGCAGCAGAAACAATAACTGAATATGCAAACAGTTCTTGCAATGAATGCTCTGGGGATCAGGCACCATTATTTTTGACTTTGAACACGGAAAAGGGGCAGATTTGTAACCTCCTTCCACACAAAAGGGTCCTGGGTATTCTGTAAACATCTGACTGTCGTTTAAATAGTAGCTAGTTACAAAGCAAAACTCTAGACTCCCTTGACTATTTACATTTCATTAATTATTAAAGAAAATAACATAAATATCAGATAAGTTTGTTTAATGTTTCACACAGGATTCTTTTTTTTTTTCCTAGAAAAGGCTTTTCTCAATTAATGTTAATCATCGAGAGCTTCCTGTTTAAACTGTACAGAAATGCGTGCTTTCCTCGGTGAAGGCTTTTTCCCCTTCTAATTATTATAAGAGCTAATTATGTGACCACATATTGCCATTCTTTTATTGTAATAATTTGGATTAGTAAAAATAAACAGAGGATAAATAGGGTATGAACCTCATTCTTGCACAATGTGAATCAGAGCTTCTCTTCGTATCTTGATAATTTGCACACTACACATTACCAAAATATTTAAAATCCATGTAAACAGCTATTCATGATTGTACTTTTACATTGTGTGGTGTCATCTTTTGATTTATTTGACCATTAATGCAAAACAAAAAGCTTAACAATCCAAGACAAAACAATAGAAAACTTTTCCCCTCTATCCTTTTAACTGAGTTTGTCTACTCATATTGTGAATTTTTTTCTCAAAACAAGATGTTCTTTAAAAGTGAACATGATGAAACGTAGAGGGAAACAGGAGGTGGGGGACAGAAAGAAATTTAAAAATACTATATTAAATGGTTCCTTGATTCTGCCTTATGCAAAAACCTCTGAAATATTTTAAGTTTTTTAGTAGCTCTCCTTAAGGAATGGGATAGAAAGTGAGTTAAGGATTTCATTGAAGTGTTGTGTGATCTGGAAAAGGCTGTTGATGGAGATTCAGCTAAGTCCAACTTCATAGCTTGGTAGCATCAAATTCTGTTCTGAGATGCACTGAGAGGCTGCCATCACTTTGTCATTGCCAAAATTAGACTGAGAAGCATACTGGAGCCTCACAGAAGTGTTGCCTGTGAAGTTCTTGTAACAGTTGTAAAGTTACCCTGTTTACTTATTAACATCTTATTATAGCGAGCCTGGCCCCTTCCCTCTTGAGCTCCTCCTCTCCCCATCTGCATTCTTGGAGCAAAAATAAGTAGCTTCCGAAATGCACATATGTAATGTTTCCTATTATTTTTGGATCAGCTCTTTATTTTACCTTAGTCCTCTGGCTTTTACAAAATGCTCTTAGAGACTCATAGAGAAACTGGAATTTCTCTTCCAATCTCTCATTTCAGAGATGGGATTTGATATATGATTTGCCTTATGAGGTCAGGCTGAAGGAGTTGGGTTTGTTCAGCCTGGAGAAGNCATAATTTATGGTCATTCTGCAGCTTCCTCCTATCAAAACTCATTTAAGCCATTCTTCCAAAAGCAGTTTTACACAAACTGAAAGTATCAAATATTCCTGTTAGCCATGAGAAAAGAAAGACTAAAACAAAGAGTAATATTACAATCATTGTCCCATTTTACATAATTTTATTTCCTAAAACTCAGTCATCAAAAGATGAGGGGCATAATAAAGATGAATTACAAATTTCTAGAAACAGTTGACCAGTGCTGTGATGTGACTGAACAATTCAAGCCTTCTATCTACATGCATGTGTAGAAACTATGTTCCATCCCTGTAATAGTCATGACTAAAGATAAAGCTTCAGTGGGCATGTCTTCCAGGCCTGTGCTCAGCTCATGGCCTATGGAGAGATGATATAAGGTGTTACATATTCAGCACCTTAAAGGAGGAAAGCCTAGGGAGACGGTGAGACTGTTGTAAAGTTTCAGTCTTTTTGGGGTGTTATGCTGGATGGTCAAAATCCTGAGTAGAACCAACCAGTCATGGGTAATAACTGCAGTAGGTCTACAGACTTCCCAAGACTATGATTTACTCAACATTTTACTTGAGAATTGCATGTCCTGCAAGCTTATTTGAAAACAGGGTAATGAATCAAAAAATTTTAGATTGAAAAGGAGGAGGAAAATATGATGCTCCAGAAAATGGCTAGTTAGAGCATGATTGTGCCTCTCACGCCTTGATCTGGTATAAATAAAAGTATTATATGAAATATTTCTCACCAGGCTCATGACCAAAATGCACGAAACACTGAAACTGAAACTTTTTTATGAGCACCCATGATAGAGGTGTTTACTCAGCCCTATTTTAAAGATATGCAGTCATGTGAGAAAAAGTGTCTTGTAAACTGATTAACTATAATGCTGATAGAATAAATTTTCCAAAGTGTGTTGTATGGCATATTTTTTGCATATGAGGTTACATATGACAGTACTTAACTGCTATGAAGCTATGAAATGAAGTCTTTTGATAGGTAGTGTGTGACTCCGCACATACACACAATGTGTATGTGTGTGCATCTGCATGGGTGCTCCTGCTTTATACTTGAAGCATATTCCATCCACATTAGAGAAGCTGGCCAGAAGCAGAATGCTAGACACTAACCTGTTGTCTCATGCATAGTATTTTTCTTCATGATGAAGGTTGCCCTGCTCCTGATGAAGCATCTGTAATCTAGATCTTTCACTGACTTTTGTTCTTGTTAGCTGAAAACACCCAGAATCATGCATTTCCAATACAAACAGAAAACATGGGTTCAAAATGGTAGTCATATGGACATTTCAGTTATCAGTAGTAGCAGTGGACTGATGTTGAACTTTAGAGCTACTTTGTGATATTTTATCTTGCTATTATTTTGTTGGTCTTATGATTGCAGCAGAGAGATTCTATTCTTGTTTTGTCCGATGACTGTGAATGTTGCCAATCCTGCAAATTTGACAGAAATACTTTCTTTTTGGTTCATGAGTGAGGTGGAGAGTTTCCAAATATCATATCATTTGGGATCCTTTCAGAAATCTCAGCTGGCTGAATCCTTTTGCTTTGCATTGCCATTTGCCAATACCTGCCACTGACATTTCATGAGAAAACCAAGCTGATCTATCCTGGCAAATGATAGTTTATTGTGGCTGGACCAGGACATTGATTTGTCCTTAATGTAAAGCCAGGAAGCAATGCATTTTCCTGGTTTAGCTTGCATGTTTTGTTACTCACTAAAAGGGTCTAGCGCTCATGTTACAAGTTCAACATTGGTATCATTTGCTTTTTTTGGCAGGTTCTGTAATGACAGCTGACAGTTGGAAGCTTAACTGGGTAAAAGTACTAATCTCTTCAGTAGTTCAAGTTCCCATAAATATTAAGTTAGTCAATTTTATCTGCCTTTCCTTCATTATTGGAGCTATGATCAAATTAAAGTAATAAAATCCATGTCCATTATGTTATTTCGTGGTCTAATTTTGATTGCCAGTATAGATACAACTCACATAGACAAGCATTTATGAAAGTCACCATGAAATACTTGCTTTGTTTTTCTGAAAATGTGTTTCTTCTATTTTTTTTTTTCTACCAGTTTTGGATGGGTTACATTTTAGAAAACAAAAACAAAACAAAAATCTATCCATACAGGTTTTTTTAGTAATTTATACCAGTCATGATGTCAATGAAGTGAGCAGTAGCCTTGGGCTACTACAGAAGAAAAATTAATTGAATGAGTGTATTGTTATGATCAACTGAAATATCTATCATCGATCTGGTAGAGGATCAGTTGCATTCTGCATTTGAAGGTAGCTCTTCAGGACGTAGGCATAAGTGTTTCCCATTTTCAAAAAACCAGTATGATACATGAATAGCTACAGCTTTTTAATGAAATGTCTCTTTTCAAAAAATCTTCTGAAATTAACTTTATGGAAAAAGCTCTCTTGTATTTTTTTTCTTAAGGAAACACCACACATTTTTACTTAGTATATTACCCATTTTTACTCTATTCCACTGAAATATCTGTAATGGCATGATTGTTGTCCATACAATTTTGGAAGTTATTTTGAGCCACAGTTTTCTAACAGCAGTAGAAAGGATTTCTTGAAATAAAGCACACATATTTTAGAAACACGGATGTGTCTTGCTTTTGTATGGTGCAACATATTTCCAAACATACAGTTTTTGCAAGGAGCTAGTCTTTATGACATACTGGAAGACAACGATGCTGAGACTAGATAATGTAACATTTAATAATTTCAGAAATGTGTATTTAGGTAATGGAATATGACAGTTGGTGTCATTATGGTCTCCTTTGTTAGTCTCAGAACTACCTGCATGTATCAAGAAATGGTTTTATTTTATTTTATTTATTTATTTTATTTTATTTTAATTTTATTTATTTTATTTATTTTCATAAATTTCCGCAGATTTAAATAAGGTAGTTCTGTTCCCATTCAAAAAATAAAGTCTTTACATTTAATTTCTGTGCACATTATTATTCTATATACGTATGTTTGACCATTTTAATAAATGGCAATGCTAGTGAGTAAAAATCACATTTCCTTACGATACAGTAACCAAAGACTGTGTTTTTTTCTGGTCAGATTTTGATGAAGAAAAATGAAAATTTTAAAATTTATTCCATTCTAGATATTATCATATGATTTTTTGATATCTCACTTTAAAATACTAGTCCCTGTTTTAGAATAGGCTGCACATGTACATTTAACTTTTAATGTGTAAAAAGGCCTGTTTGTTTAACAGTGTCTTTTCATCTTCATTTGAAGATGTAGGAAGTATGTATAGCTGAATGAGAGCTTCTGCTTAAAAATATTAATAAGAAATCTTTAACTCATTCATCAAATTAGCAGGTGATAATAAAATTTAACTATGGAATAGTACAGATTAACCTTGGGCAAGCTAAATCTGGAAACATGCATGCCTAGTAAAATTACTAAATCTTCTTCTCTGTGTCCTTACACTGCCTCGTGCACTCACAGAAGGAAACTTTTCTGAATTAAAAAGCCCAATTTTTCTGTTGGATAGAATTTAATGATTTTTTTGATTGGACAAACATTTTTTATCCAGGCCATTCCCTCGTATTCTCCATTGTAGCCTTGTGAAAGAAGGGATTTATCTGATCCATTACCCTTTCTGCAGTATTTGCCAGTAGAGGCTGCTTAGGATACATATCCTTCCATGTTTGCATATACTGTATTGAAGCAGTCAGTGAACCTGTAGGTTTCTAGCCTGAATCTTATCTTTCTTATCCATATTTAAATTGTCTGACCTCTTTCTGAGTGGAATTAAGAGTCTGACTGTCAAAGCATCATCTGACTTCCATATGTGTTGCTAAAAAAAGGATTTCCTAAATTTGTTCCAAAACTGGATGGATGTTTTCAGTAGGTACTCTGAAGTTCTAGTAAAAAAAGATTAATGAAGGAGATTGTTCCCTTGTATTCCTTTCTACCTTATTGATGATTTTATGACCTCTTGTCTGTTCTTATTCAGTTGTCTTTGAGTCATTTGCTGTATTTTGTTGCATTTTTTGAAGTACCACCACATTTTTTAAGAGGTAAGGTACTCAGAACTGCATAAGGCTAACGTGTCGCCTTGTTGTCTGCTCCCTCTGTTCCTAAATGCCACAATATGGATTTGATACCCCAGTTCCTCAATGTCCTGGGTTCCTGAAGGCATTTTTCATATAAAACCCCATCCCTCCTCTACCCATGGTTGCCTAAGTAAACTTGCAAACATGAACTTAGTGCACAGTGAATCATTTAGCACACAGGGGTGAATAGAAAAACCCTAAGTATTTTTCTGTCTTAACTGCAGTTTATGGTACCAAGTTGGGATTATGGTCTTCAAAGGCAGAGTTTGTTGCTATTGCCAGGATGAGATGTCCAAATGAGAGCGAATTGTCGCTTCAGGCTCCTCCAGACCCTAAGGACAGTTCTTGTCTCAGCACAGAGGATGAGTATCACTAGACAAATATATATGCAATTGCAGGTGTACGGACGGGAGAAGTAAACATGCCCCTTGGGAAAAAAAACTTTCCTGTGTCATGAAAAAGTTTCATAGTTTCTGTCCATAAATGTCAGAGTTTTGTAGGGAAGCAAAACTGCTTGAAGAGTTGAAGTAGTAAATAAAATTTGGTCACTATCCAGAAAAATTTCAGTTCTTTAGTGTCATTGTTTAACCTCAGCTGGCAGATAGGTCTATGCAGCCATTTACACAATTGTTCCATAGTGGGATAGGGGAGTCAGAAGAGTAAAAGTGAGAAAACTCATGAATTGAGATAAACGTAATTCAATATGTAAAGCAAAAGCTGCACATACAAGCAAAACAAAACACAAATTAATTCACTGCTTCCCATCCTCATGTGTTCAACCATCTCCAGAGTATCAGGACTCCATCACGTGGTATCTTAGGAAGAGAAATGCCATCACTCTGCATGTCCCCTGTTTCCTTCTCCTTTGTCTAGCTTCATATCCTGAACGTGATGTCATATTGCATGGAATATCCCATTTGTTAGTTGGGTCTGGCTGTGTCTCCTCCCAACTTGTTGTGCACACTCAACCTACTCAGGAGAGAGAGGGGAGTTTTTTTACCAACCAAATCCAAAATGTGACACTTTACCAGCTGCTAGTAAGAAAGTAAACCAGTCCCAGCTGGTTTTCTAGGGTAACAAGAACCTATCCAGCCTCTTAGAGGTTTCTGTTGATAGAAGGAATCACCCATCTTATCTTAAAGCACTTGGCTGCACAAATTTGGGTCCCATGTGCCCTTCAGTGGTTTACTTCCTTTTTTATTTATTATGAAATTCTTCTTCCAGTCTCACGTCAAACCTCGGCATCTAGAAATAAATGAATAATTAAAAAAAATAGTTGTCTGTAAGTAATAGTCAGAAGCAATGGTATCTGAAATACCCCATAACTAAGGAGAAATGTAAGAAAATTAAAAAGGCTACAGCAGTTCTAGAAATTAAAAATATTTTTAAAATTGTGAATGTTAAAGCCCAGTTCATCTAAGCTCTGATGCATGTGCACAACTCTATGCACATTCTTAAATCCGGTGGGACCTCAGCATATGGCCAAGTGATTTGCTAAATTGGGACCTAATTAAGGACAATTGTAAAAGTAGCTGCTATTGAAGCAATTAGGGGATCTTCAGTCAGGTTTTGATTGAAACTCTGAAGTTAACAGCAAAGTCTTCTTTAACAGGAAAATCACCTTTTAATCTGTATCACTTTTTGTTTAAAATAAAAGCCTAAGTAAATAACCCAAAACTTATTAATTCAACATTACTCACCGCAACTTACTTATTTTAAAAAATGTTAAGAAAAATAATTTCAATGAGTTAAAGTAGAATTCTCTTACATTATGGAGTTTTGAAGCAATTACCTTTTGTGGAATGCAGATTAAAGTATGACTTTTTTTTAGATGATCATAATGGATGGTATTAAATTGAGGTATAATATCTGGACTACTTGTCCTAGTTTTGCAGTACTGGCAATAAGCTTTGCAATCCTCATATGCCACTATTAGCTCTTTTTCATAGATGCTTTCTAAAAACGTCTTTTATTTGAACTACTACATCTTCTAATGTAAGAAATTATTCACAGACCATTTTGGTAGGTATGGCATATACCCTCATCAGATAACAGATAAATATTAAAAAAACCCAAACCTGATATATATATATGTACACATATATATATATATATATAAAAAATTCTTTTTGAGTCTTTATTTTTTACTTCTTTAGCATAGCTTAATCAGTGTTACATTGTACCCTACCTAGCAACTAGGTAGCCTTTCCTGGTGCTTCCTCAGTCACTCATGCAATGGGAACTATGCAGATGATTTAGTTTTTGGCAAATCTATGGGTTAAAGTTCCTTTCGATTTTTTCTTTTCTGATTGGATCAGTACTTTTCACTATAGTGCTGCTTTGTGACACTGTGACTTGGAGCAGCGTGTGGTTTCCATCTGTGTCTGAATCTTGTCTTATAAATCCTCAACTATGATTATGAAAGAGGAGAATTACATCCCACCTCAGCCTTTGCTTTTCCAATACCAGTAAGGTCAAACTCTTTCAACCTCATATTGGAAGCCTTCCCATTCTGTGATCATACTTGTGACCCTTCTCTAGATCTATTTCTCTTTCAATCTAATTTTTCTGAAGATATTTGACTATTTGACTATACAGGCAAAACATCTCACTGATAACTCTTATGCAAGTTCTAGTTTCTGGTTTAGCAGAAGTATTTTGCCCAGTATGTTCAAGGATGATATCTGTCTGTTTCATCCTGTCACATTGGTGGATGATAATTATTGAAGGATCAGCTAATAAACAAATATTTCTTCTCTTTGGTTATTTTCAATTTATGAGTTCTTGGCTTACAGCAGCTGCTCTTATTTATGATCCCTGAGTGACTGACCTTGCACTTTGCTTCATTAAAATTCATTATCTTTCGTCAAGACCATCCAGTTCTTTCAGTGTGATGCTCAATCCTCTTCCAACTTTGTGTCATCAGCATGTGTTGGACATTAGTTAAATTATTAGACAAGACTGATCCAGAAACTGATTCCTGATGAACTCTGCTATTAGTTTCTCTCCACTCTGACATTTCTTCTTTCCAAGAAGATGATACTTTTCACTCTTTATTTATTTACTTTTAAAAATAATATCTTTGTATTTTATTGCTGAAGACATATCTTTTCCTTACTTATTAGAATTCAAGCTGACCTTTCAGATCTGACAGCACAGAAAGGAACAATTTTTAAAAAGTGAGATAATTTTGAAAAAGCTATTACTGTTTTGTCACCTTTGTTGTATGTGCATGCAATTTATTTTTATCAACTGTGGCCATGATTTTGACATTATATGCATTCTGTTATGCAAATCTAATATTTTCAGTTAAGTTATATGGCACGCCTACTCTTTGGTACTGCTTAGGGATATCACAAATGATCGCAGCACTCATGAAACAGAAACTGATAGGAGTCAGCAATTGTTAAGATACTAAGAAAAATGGAAAAGCTTTGCATATTTTGTTGGCAGGCAAGACTAGTCATTACTAGAAAGAACCTGGCCTAGTACATTGACTAATAAAGAATGATTCTACTTCAAATAGGCGAAGGGCTGAATGAACACTAGTGTGACTTTAAACAGGAAGTTAAGATCTGTCATGGCATACCACAGTGCAGAAATTAATGTACAATTTCTTGCTCTGCCTGACCTCAGGCAGCCTTAAGGTAACATTACTGGAAGACTAGCTGAAAAACCCAATCCTTGTGTTTTGCTTTGGGAATTATTCCATGAAAACCATAGTTTTGTTTATTGGCAGTTTTTTTATTTTTTATTTCATTAATTGGCTTGTGCCTGTGTTGTGTACTTTCACAGAATTAATTTTTTGTACTGAAATGACCTTCTATCCTGAAGAATGTCTAGTTACAATTCTTGTTTTAATTTTTTTAGATAATTTTTTGTTGAGTCAAAAGTAAACCAAGTTCAGCCAAATGGAATTTTGTTTTCTGAGTTCTGTAAAAACCACAAGAGACAATTTAGAGTACTATTTCATGCATCTGAACTCCTAAATCTCTTTAGTTCTGTTGTCTGGAAGCTCTGTATATGATGTTTTAAGACACTTCAATACTTGACATTAGCTTCATCTTTTCAAGCTCTCATATAAGCCATTTTTTTCCCTGTTTTTTTTCTCAGACAAATTTTAACAAAATCTCTTGAAAATTTTAAGCCTGTAAACAAATTGTAAGATGTGATATTCCATCAGTTATCCCATGTTAAAAACTGTTTGTGTCTGCTACTGTAGCTGTTTACAGAAACTGTCTGGTTTATCTATCTCTTGATCACATTACTTTGTAAGTTAGTAGTTTTAAAGTACACTCTGAATTATGATAGTTTATGAAAAATATGAAAAATATCTGAAAATACAGATAATTTTCATGTAGTATGGCCCCAATCAATATGTTAAAAACTTTATTATATTTTGTGATTGCAAATTAAAACATGAAATAAAAGAAAAATTAATCACAAGAGGAAAGAAGAGTGCATGTCTACATCTGTGCATAACTGATCATGTCTGACAGAAGCTTAGATGATGTTAAACTTCCCAAGAGCAGGATCTACTGACAGAGATGAGTGAAAAATAGAACAGTATCTGCCTTATTTTCTAAAGAGTGAGATGCGAAGATAACCAGGCTTTTGAGGAGCAGGTTACATATTTTCCTAGTGTATGAGTGTTTCAAAGTGATAGGGACAATTATAAATGCAGTGATAAACTTGCTTACCTTTTTTTATTGTATTCTCTGTCTTTTTCATTGAACTCTTCTGGAGCTATTCATACTAATTTTACATAATTTGATACTGCTGCATTTCTGAAAAGATACAGACTGATTTAAGAAAAAAAATTAAATTTGCTTTAATTTAACATGCAGAAGGTTTTTTCCCCATCTCCTTCATGTAAGACAGAACAGATTCAAAGCTGGTTTAAAGGAACTACATAATGGAGTGATTCTTAGTTGAGGAACTTTGCCACTTCAGAAGAAGAATTAGAAACTTTTAAAACTGAGAGGCTACTCCATGCAAGGGTTGGCAGCTCAGGAGTACAGATTCTACTACTTCATGCTTTTGGTGAAAACAAATTCAATTGTTAGCTATCAACAGTAAGACTGAGCTTGCTTACTATTTGTAGTGTACAGTGTAAATGTCTACATGTGAACTTGTCATCATCTGGACTCCATATATAGTCAGCAGAGAGAAATTCTACAGAGCAATTAATATCATCCTCAGATAGGCACAGAAAATAAGTGAATTGTGACACAGAGGTGCTTATATCTCAACATGGATTACAAAAGGATCATAGAGTGACAAACTCAAATGGCAACATCTGCATTTTAAGTGTCTATGTGTAGGGAAGTTCAGAAGTCTTTCTACTGACCTATCTGTAAATGAACTGTATACCACCTTTATTAAAAAGGCATGTATTTTTGTTTTCTGTGTGTTGAAAAGGTGAAGTAATCTTTTAATATTGGAAGCTTTATCCACATGAAATATTATCTGTGTCTTCTAAACCACTATCAAAATACCTTAAATTCCCATTGTAAAAAAAACCACTATCTTTTTCTAAAGGTTTTTATGTCAGTGGTTCAACTGGCAGTTTTCTTGCACATTGTGATTTAAATAATCTTTATTGCTATATGTCTCTGGCTCTC
Source organism: Turnix velox (assembly GCA_013400935.1). NCBI lineage: Eukaryota > Metazoa > Chordata > Aves > Charadriiformes > Turnicidae > Turnix > Turnix velox. The sequence goes on from VZTY01031000.1 coordinate 928,971, forward strand.
TAACACAGAATTTTTCCCTTCCTTATTTCATTACCTGAAATAGCAATCCCTTTTTCTTTCGTTCAGAATAATTCATTTAGAAAATCATTATCTGAAGAACAGTTGGTTTTGCAGAAGCATTAGTGTTTCAGTAGGTGACTGGAAATTTTATTTCAAGGTAGATAATTTTAGACAAAAAATGGAAGTTTTCTTCAAGCTATACTAATTCCCTCAGTAAAAAACATATTTGTTTTTCACCCAAGTGGCTCACTACAGCTTTGAAATGCTCTCCAGAATTGGGACAGTAGGCAGTAATACCACTTCAATAGAAACCTGAACAGCCAGCACCCTGTTAATTATAAGAATAATGTAAATAACCAGTGAAGTTAGAAACTGCATATTAAAACATATTAATGATGCGTTTTCCTAAGCTTTGCTAGAGGAAAGGAAGACTATCATGTGGTTGAAGTGTCTTGAAAATGATTAGCACCTTAAATTGCCTGAGCCAGAGATGATCTAAAAATCTTAACATCTCAGACGGTGCCACCACTAATGTGTGCCTTCAAGTAAATCTATTTTATGGCAGAATAAGTCAAAGACATAGCATTCTTGCCTGTTGTCTCCAAGCATTCTTCCTTTCTGTTTAGCTTGTGGGAAGAATTAGAGTTTGACCCTACTTGCTCCCCCCTAGTGCTCTATGAATTCATGAAAAGCACCGTCTTAAGTGTGGCAGTGAGTGCTTTAAGGTCAAAAAGAAAAAAAAAAGAGGAAGAAAAAAGAAAATTATAACATGCATAGCAAGCAAGTCATCGAAGTTCACAGGCCTAAGCTGTGCTATTGTGGAATGCTTTTGATAAATTCTGCTCAGTGATTTCCTTTGGCTGAAGTTATTCATCTTTGTGTGTCTCTGAGTATGTGTATATAGTATTAATCTCTGCTATGATGCTCTCTCCTACTATGTAATAGAGTATTTTGTCCACTTCTGGAACTGTAAGTATCGGGGAAATTATGCATTTCTACTTAAGTTACATTACAAGTTACATTATTTTTTTAAAGTATATATAATTACTTAACTGTAGACTTTACTATAAAGATTAGACCTTTCTAACCATTAGCATTAGTGGTTCTGAAAGGTGATTGACTTAAGAGAAAACATGTTTAAAGCCATGAGTGAAAAGACATTTGAGAGTGTAAAGCTAGTAATGGAAGGTGTGTAGATATGGGGCTCTGAGGTGGATGCAAAGATGAACAGAAAAAAATCAAATTGGTGACTGGAGAATCTCTGTTCTAGCTTTAGCTCTCAGCATCATTTTCAAAATGTTATGTCGGAGATAATACTTTTATGAAATTGCTTTTCTTGTGCACTCTATGATGTGCTATGTTTGAAGTCCCTACAGGGACTTCAGTTTAATAACTGCGCTGTAGATCGTGTTCAATTTGTTTCACCTAAATTAATTCAAATATTTGGGACTGTTGCTTTCGGTGGTGTTGCTGTTCTCAGTTCTGACTCACACTTATGGAATTCAGGGGTTTAAGTAGTTCATACGTCTGCAGAACACGTTCAAAGCCTAGGAGGGTACAGTTCAATGCTTTTTGGGACCTTTTTGGGCCCCTTGTGTGTCTTACTGTCTTTGCCTGTTAAAATTTCTCTGGAGATAAGCAGCTTCTGCTTGAGTGTGGCAACTGTTGACATTCCATGGGTAGGTGTGATGAAACCTTCAGTGCTCTATAGCATACTAGGTTAGTGTCACCTGACAATGAAGTTTTCTCTGCAGGTGATATATATCATCAAAGCCTCATTTTCAAACTGAAGCAAATTAAAAAAAGAGCTATCTTTTGAATGTTGAATGTAACACAAGAGGGAAGCCTCAGAATAAAAATGAATTGATTTCTGCTGTATTTGGTAAGGAGGATTAAAGCTATTGCTCTAAGCTTCTTGTGCCTCGTATGAGTCTTTGGCAGTGAAGTTTTTCCACAATCTAACTGCTGTGGTTTTAGGGAGATGGCAAAGGAGGTAATTTGTCTTTTCAAGACTGTTTTGGATATTTCCAGGAGGTCTGTTTAAAGCTTGTTATTTTAGCAGTAATGATAATAATGTAACATGCTTCCACAGAGAGTGCTTATCATATCAAGTTGTGTAAATGCACAAACATGGCACCTGCATGTGGCCATGTATTGTAAAATGATAAGCAGTGGCATTAATTTAATTTCTGGTTAATGCAGCTTTAAATAACGCTTGATACAAAAGTAGGGATCAATATAAAGGAGCTCTCTTTTGGAAGGAAAGTGATTTTACTAATTGTGACATGAATTGATACTTCACACAGGTTTAGTGTGACTCAGTTAAGATTTAGTTGTGAAGCATTAATATCTGAGTCGCTATGTAGTAGTTGCAACATAATTTCATATTAGACATTATTCTTTAAAGAATCAATTTTAATTTTCTTATTCTTGGCAAAAAGAACCATATAGAAGGAAAGGTTTGCATATTAGCAAACTTTTTTACCTCAGTAGCCCACTTACTAAAGATTAAGTTTAGAATTGCCTGAGTTAATGTATACTAAGATGAACAGCAAGCTGCATAGTTCCTTCATCTACTAAAGAACCATCTTTCATTACCATTGTCTTCTTTCTTGTGTTAAATCTCCCCACTGCTTTCAGTGTAACTCCATCATTTTATAAGTAATAAGAGATATTGTGTGAATTTTGTTTACTGGTAATATATAATGAAGAATTAATGTAGCACTGTAGTGTGATTTCCTACTTAATTTCCATTAAGTGAAAACTCCACTAGTGTAAGCACAGCACAGCACAGCACTGTGACGGTGACTGAGGTGGAGAGGCCTCTGATTTACCATGTTTTAAAAATGAAATTATTCTAATGCAAGATGCATGTAGTCAGTTTTGGACATTTAAGGCTGTCTTATTTTCTTTTTTCATAATTTAGTTTTCATTCAGAATTTAGTACTTGGAAAAAGTGGAGCCTGGAGTTGCTTTAGGTTACATAGTTTTTGAAGCTGACTGTGATGCAATAGAAGGGTAATTAATACATATAGATGAAATGACAGTTCTAATAAGATAAACAGCTCTAGTTACTTTGGGTTTATGTGAGAATATGGAGATGCACTCAACTGATTTTTAAAATTTTAGTTAAGATGCTTACTGTGTGAATAACTTCATATGTATCATAATTGCACTTGTGTAAATAGTCCCTTCAAAAGGGAAGAGGGATTACAGAATCCCTGAAGGAATTTCTAGTTTTTTCATATTTTTGAAAATTTTGAGATTAGATTATAATGTAAATTGTAACAAATAAGTAGCAAAACAATGTGTGGCATTGATAACCAAGCAGTCCAATCTGTTTCTCAAATTCCACCTCTTTAATTATTTAAAACATGGAGAGTTTTTGCAAGGAAATGATAATGTTTTGGTGAGGTTACAGGAACTCCCATGAAATGCACTTTCAATCCTAACTTGTTTTAATAAAGATTTTATCTGAAAATTTCATAGGTGTTTGAATCAGCTCCAGCATTTAAATCTCACTGGCACTGGATTGGTATCCACAGGAGTGGTTTTGTGCTTCAGCAGGTATTATCAGACCAGAACTTCTGTCTTGCAGACATTCATGAGCTAATGAAAAGGAAGGAAGAAGTTGTTATATCTACACAGATTCGAAAATAATTAATGGCAATGGGGAAAGGGAAAGCTTTTTACTTTATTAGTGGTTCAGATGCCTACATACCCTAAGTCTAATATGTAACATGAAAAGATGATCTGTTTTTCTTTGCCGTTATCTGGGTAGTTAAAGAGGCACATTTTGCACTTTTACATATACTTAATATGTATACCCATCCCAGCCTTACTTCCTTCTATTTGCAGAAAAGTACAGATAAATTTAACAGTTAAGTAGGCTGCAGAAACATGAAGCAAAGTAACTATTTACAAGCCTATCGTTGTAAAAACATGTACCTATGTATTTCTCATTTCTCTTTTTCTAGATTCATACCATGTGTAAGAAGTTGCTCCTTCCCTCTTGTATGTCTTCAGAAGGATAAACTTAATGTGATACATGTTTTTTTTTTTTAATCTGTAATCATGGTGGCAGGTAGTCTGATCCTTCTTTCCCACATTTCCAAGAAAGGATGAATGATGCTTTTCCTCAACCCAAAAATCACATTACTGCTTGCATTTTCAGGAAGACAAAATGAGAAAGTGAAAACATTGAGAAATGTAAAGATAGAATTTTGAAAAAAGAACAGCCCAGAATAATGCTCAGCAGCTCTCTTGTCACTCCAGTGCCCTCATTTGCCATTAAATTCAAACAACATTCAATCTGTGGAGAAGTAAAATGTAAGAAGTTTAATGAGATTTAGGACGATCTCATATTTTATGATTTTAGGCAAAGTCCAATATTAAGTGTGGAGTAATGTTTGGTCCAGAACACATTTGCTTATCTTTTATATGCCTTTAGAATGTAGTTTTTAAGATGAGCTATTTCTTCTCCCTGAGATAGGTGTTTGTAGTATACTAGTCATGAAAATAATGTAATAAATTGACTTGCCATCGGTTTGTGCTTTCAGATGTAGACAAAGGTAATACAGTTAATTTTAACAATCTTATATTTTGGAGGTTTCAAACTAAAAGACTAGTCATTTATTACTACGTAGGAATTTATTGATATTTATCACCAAATATTTTGCAGAATGAAATTTAGAAATATTTTGAATAGATTGCACATAAATAAGGAAGGTATCATTTAAGGTCTCTTGATAGTTTCATGACATGATCCTCATCTGACCCTTGAGGCAAGAAGCTGCACCATAGGTGATGCTTTTTGTTGGACTGAGTTTAAAGAAGTTGCAGCTTCATTCCAACTGCCTTTCTTTTCAGCACAAATGGTAGTCTGTTGCCTTCCAAAGTTTTAAATAGAAAAACTGAACAGGTGGTTTGGGTTCAGGAAATAAAATAAGCTATATTATTGTAGACAGGGAAAATTCTTTTCTCATTACACACTACTTGGATAGAATTAAGCAGACAGCTCATGCTGAGAAACTTGAAACTTGGAGAATGCAACAGTTAAAAAGACAGACAATAAATGCGGTAGTAATTCAGGGATGGACTCAAACAGTCTACAGTAGAGCAGCTAACTGAAAATAAACAAACCAAAATAGCAAAAAAACCCCTAACCCTGTTATGCTGTCTCTGACAATGCAAATCTATTTTATAAACCAAGCCATGATGACTTCATTTTTCTGATTAAAGTTAGTCATCTGTTTATTTTTCCAGGGTTAGTTAACTTTATTCGCATGGGATTATGTTAGCAATTATGCTTAGAATGAAATCTCTCTTCATTTTTAAACAGATTTGGGGAGGAGAGAAGAGAAAAAATATTTGTTTGCCACTCAGTAATCCAGTCCAAATGTTCAACAGTCCCTCTGTGGCAAGAGGCAGCATATGACTTTTAGCTAGATTTGGTACTAAACACATTTGAACAATAAAACCGTAGATCACTAATATCTGAAGTATTTATTTCTAATTTGCCTGCCATCTGCCATATGGTTTATATTACACATATTTAAAGGCCCCAATAGTTTTAATACTGAAATAAAAAAAAATAAATCTGTTATCGTGGTCTGGGAATTGCAGAGAGTTACATATACTTCCTAAGAAGTTCAGAAATAGTTTCTTTTGGATTTTACACTTTCGTAGCTTATTTTCCTTTTCTTTTGGTTGAACAACATTTCTTGGAGAAAATGGCTACTTTATTTTGGTATTTTTATGATTTTTCTTTTTAGTAGGTAATCAACAGTATAAAATGAGACAATATACTTAGAGAAAGCTTTGAGAGTAATTATAGATAGTGCTGATACATTCATATATTTTAATTTAGAAACTCCCAGACATGAATGAGTGTTATGCATTAAATTCAGCACCTGATCACATGCATGTTGGAAGGTATCCAGAGACTGGGTGAGCAAAGACTACCACTTCCTAGTTGTGCCTCTGAAATTAATATTAACTCCCTAGAGAAGACAATTGAATTAACACAGTGTGCTTTATGTGACAACAAAACCAAATTTACCTGTATCACTACTTTTCCTACTTCTAAGTATACACTACAGTGGCTGTGAATAATCTGCTTTTGACATTAAACATTTGTTGTCTGTTCTTAATTATATTTTAATGTTAAATTTTAATGATTTAATTATGTTCACATTACCATTACGCTCTAAGAGAAGTATTCTGAGTTAATTCTGATGGCTGTTTTAAACTTGGTCTTTTTTTCCTCATTGCTTAGGGTTTTTTTAAACACAGCTAAGCAAATTAGTGATGTTAAAACCTGAAAATACTAATAATTTTATTTTAACTCTGATGCATGCATTATGCATTTATATAAAGAAAACATTCATGCCATATCATTAGCAAACAAATAATAATCAGTCAGACATGAAGTATTATTAAAAGACAAGAAGATTTTATGATGAAGACAGGAGAAATAATAGAAATTTGCAGAAGGGCTGTTGTTGTATCTTGTAAGGAATAGCTAGAAAATTAGATTAATCAAGGAGCAGACATTTGGAAGAAAGTTTGTGTGAATGCCTGACAGTCTTGCTCTTTCCCTCATTTCAAATGTTGGCAGGGTAGCATGCAGCTCCAAGGGAAATGTGCTCCTTTCATACTTGAGTAATTGATGAATTGTATGCAATATGCAAATGAGAATCCATAAATCTTATGAATGACAGCTTAATTTATGTGAGCCTTAATGAATGCAGGATTAGATTTTAATTAAATATCCTCAAAGGCACCCTGAGTAGTAGGTTTTTTTAGGCCTTGTTTTTTTGAAGACTTGTTTCACAAGCAGTGCATTTTGTGAAAGAGGAAAATCAGGCAAAGAACTTCGTAGAAATGTGCTTATGTTTTAATGATAAGCATTGTTCTGTTTTGTGAAGCAAACACTACTTCAACTGATAATAAGCATTTAACAAAATATCTACAGATCTTTTTTGTACTTCCTACACAATTTCCCAAATTTGATTACCTTTAATTGCTGCTGGCTTCTGATATTGTGTGCTATTTTTAATTACAGGAGAAGTTATTAAAACTTTTCCAAAAATAAATAGTTTCTGGAGAAGAGTTCATTAAAGTTTGATTTGCTATATGAATGTTTTAAATGCTTAATGTAATTCCACTAAAATAAGGTGTTCCCACCCCATTTTGAAAATTGCATCTCTACATACATAATTAGATAAAATGATAAATAACACAGAAGGCTGTAAATAACATTTAGCAAGCAGAATTCTAAGATAAAATGGCTGAGCTACCTTATTTGCTTATTTCTCCAAGATGGTCAAAGGGCTGGAGCAACTGCCCTACAAAAACAGGCTGAAGGAGTTGGGGTTGTTCAGCCTGGAGAAGAGAAGGCTCAGGGGGGACCTTATAGTAACTTAACAGTACCTGAGGGGGTCCTACAGAAAGGCAGGGGAAGGACTTTTTTATATGATAATGGATGGGAGGACCAGAAACAATGGATGTAAATTGGAAGGGGTAGATTTAGACTCAACATAAGAAAGAAATTCTTTACAGTGAGGGTAGTGAAACACTGAAACAGGTTACCCAGAGAAGTTGTGGATACCCCCTCTCTGGAGGTGTTCAAGACCAGGCTGGACATGGTACCGAGCAGCCTGATCTAGTGGGAGGTGTCCCTGCCTATGGCAGGGGGGTTGGAACTTGATGATCTTTAAGGTCCCTTCCAATCCAAACTATTCTATGATTCTATGACTCTATAACACTGCTTTTGTAGATGGAAATTCTAAACGGATGAATGAATACGGAAGAAAATCCTGCGTAGTTGATAAAACTTTCTTGGATTCTCAGAAAGCTTTTAGGAAGGTGCCTCTGGCAGGGAATTGTGCTGCCATGTGTCATTTGCAAAATATCTGTTTAAAATGTAGGAAAATAACAAGTTTTAATCTATTTTGTTTGCTAGTTGAGAAGGATAACTACTGAAGTCTCATGGTGGTCTGTGATAGCTCCTATGTTTTTCAGTACCTTTATTGTGTCTTTATGGTAACAAAAGGAAATCACAGTGCATTAAAAATCAAATGCTAGGTCTGTTGTGACTAGAATAAAGATGACTGGATCTGAGAAGCAGAGTGAGTGAAGGAGAAAGGGTAACATAGAGGTCTATAAAATTTGGAGTGAGTAAGAAGGTCAGAAGGGAGCAGTCTTCTAATAAGAGAACTAGAGGTCATTAAATGAAACTAGCACATGGCAGATTTAACAAAAAAGAGAGTCCTTGTATCACAGAATTCATACTTAAGTTGCTAGGACATTTTAGGTGCCAAAAATTGATAGAGTTAGAGAAAATTATAATGAAAGTTTTACCATCAAGGATGGTTAAAAACCACTGTCTGTGGTCCAGGAAATATTTGGGAGGGAAATTACTGGAGGCTAGGAATATATCCTGGTTTTGTCTCACTATACAGTTTCCTAAAAGTCTTCCTTAGGCAGCTGCTACTGCTTGCCATCAAAGACAGAATATCTGGGTAGCCTTTTTTTTAGTTTCATTCAGTATGGATGTTCTTTGCTTCCTGTGATATGTATGTGTCTCCCTGTAGACGTAGATGAAATACAAGGAATAAGCATGGTGTTTGTAATGGAGTGTGCACTTTCCTAATGCTAAAAAGGAGATGAATTCTCAAAATTTTTGATGGGGATGGGAAAAAGTGCAACAGGGATGGAGAATGTAATATTTGGAAAAGAATATATTTTTTTGCCACCGTTGTCACACAGGTGGCTGCTCTCTGTAATTATCAAGACCCAGTTAACACATCTGGCAAATGCTTAAGTAGGAAGTTTGAATGAATATTTGATACCAAATTGAAGTGTGGATGACATGTATTTTTGGACAATTGGAAAAAGAGAAAGGGAAAAGAGAGAAGTAAAAGTGATTTTCATTTCTATTATGTCACTCTCCTCTGTTAAGCTGGAACCTAGATATGTGTCCTTTTCAGAACTGTAAGTAATTTGCAGCACTTTTATGTTTTAAAGACAGGTGTCAGAAGACATCTTTTTTCAATTATTTTATCTGAATGCTGACATTTTCTTTTCACAAACTTCAGATAGTGACTGTGTCAACAATGGGATGTATGAGTCCCTTCAGCTCCATGCAGAACTTAAATAAAGAGCTCCAGTAATGACCCCATGTGTGGTAATAGTTTACTAGATAATGAACTAGCAAAAGGGCTGGGAGGAAGATGATCTCTTTTCTATGAGCACGGACCTTTATAGAAAGTATGTTTAATTCAGCAATGTCAGCATTACACAGCCTGTATGAGCTATTTCAGACATGGCTTTGTGTTTACAATGTAGACTTTTATTATGTCAGTTAGGCTGAGCTTTACAAATGAGATTTGAATGATTGCTTACTGTTATTTGCCTAGAGACGCTATTCTGGCTAGTGACTTCCATTTATGAAATGCAAGTGATAGAGTGAAATGGAGAAAAAAGTTCCAGCTTTTATATTCAGTTAGTTAACACAGACTTAGATTGGTTTTATTAGTGGATGCATATAAAGTAGAAGGACAAGTAACATCCCTGGAGAAATAAGCAAATAAGGTAGCTCAGCCATTGTAAGGTCTAATTTCTTCCTATGTGAATATTTATATCTATACATCTATCTACATACTTGCATGTAGTTTCATATACATTTATCACTCTGACTGTATATCTTCTCATATTTCTTCCTAAGGAAATTGTAAAAATTCACATGTGAACTTTGAAGCTCATAGGTAGAAAATACGCTTACATTGCAGTACATTTTGTTCTTTGCATACTGATTTATTTACTTGCTATGCTAAATACAAACACTCATTTTGATGTTAGAAGTAAAAAGGATGGATGAAGAGAAAAGGAAAGGTACAGTCCTTGAATTCACAATTATGAGAACCAAATAGAGTTCCACAAAATAAAATGCCACTGTAATAATATTTAACAAATTGTAATTCACAGTTCAGCTGTATATACAATTTACATCAGATTCACTCCCTGTAATGCATAGGTTTTTTCAGGAAGACCTGCACAAACTTTAAAACAAATAAATTGTTTAAGTGGAAATATGTGTGAATTCTCTGCAAAGCATGAATTTCATGTTATGAGAGGAATCAAGACAATGTATCTGCTGTAATTGTGAGAGGTAATTATAAGATCTCCTTGAAAAGGACGTTTTTGCAGATCTCGATTTGGCTTTCAGCATTTATGAATTTGAATTGACATCCTCAGCACAGTGCCAATTCCGCATGACTAGATTCATTCCACAAATGGAGTTTAAATGGCTGCGTATCTACTGCTAAACTCACTGGGGCAGGCTTTCATGCAAGCATCAGATTGTTAATCTGGCGTGGTTTTTTGGAAAGAAGGTGATTTTTAGCCATGTAGTTCCACTTGGTGTCCTGATCACAACGATAAAAAGGTCTGGTTTATTTACCAGTACACACAAAGCTTTTACCAGTATTCACCAGCTTTTAGGTGGCTGGATCAAAAGAATTGACACCCTGGTTTTGATGGAGTGAGGAACCAACATTTTTCCAGTCTCAGCATGAGCAGAATTACTATGCTGTGCCTATCCTTGACTCTGGAGGAAGCAGAAATATCTCCATACTGCATGAATCCCTCAGCTTCTAGTTCACATGTTTGGGCATATTTGCCACCTGACTGAATTGGCACTTTAAAGAGAACTTTCAGCCCACTCCTCCTGATGTGTTTTCTTTCAAAATCCATCCTCTTCCTAGTCTAGAGACGTAACAATTTTTTTTTCAGGGAGGGATTAGACCTCCACTGCTATTAGTTGAGAGCTTTACTGTTTTTGCAGAATGGAAGCTGAAAAACCACTTAAGTCAGCAAGGAGGGTACTTTTGTTGTGAAAATAACCACCTTATACTGAGGCAGCAAGTATGTAGCCAGCATGTCAAGAAAATGAGTTGTTCTCTCTTCTTCAGCACTGGCAAGCCTATCTCTGGGTTATTGAGTCCAGTTTTCAGTTTCTCAGTAGGACAGAGATGTGCATGTAGCAGAGTGGATGTAGTGAAGGTCACCAAGCTGGTGACGGGCTGGAGCGTGTTGCCTGTGTGGACAGACTGTGGGAGCTGGGACTGGTCAGTGTTAAGATCAGAAGGCAAAGCAGAGGATATTGTTCAGGTCTTCACCTATCTAAAGAGGGAATACAGAGAAGACAGACCCTAACTTTTTTTCAGGAAAAAAGGCAGAAGGGCTGAAGTCCCAGGTTGCAACAAGAAAGACAGAATGAAAAACGCAGTCACCAGGAGGGTCATTAAACACTTGAACAGATTGCCCAGAGTGGCTGAGGATTCTCTAACCTTGAAGACAGTGAAAACTCAGCTAGCCAAGGCCCTGAGTAACCTGTTCTTATTGATTTTTCCTTGAACGGGAGCTGAACTAGATGATCTCCAGAGGTCCTTTTCAAGCTAAAATATTCAGTGATTCTGAGTCAGGGCTCATTTTGCTTTGTGCTCCCTGTATTTGTCTGTGATGGTAAACACAGTCTAGACTGCTAACTTTTGTTCAGGTTCTCTTTTGGTCCTACTTCTCTATTTTAATGACATGAAAGTTAGTTTAGGTAAGCTTTAAGTGCCATGCAGTATTTCGTAATGGGTGACGTTATAAAAATTAGTACTCTTTTAGCTGTCTTTTGAGCCCATCTTTTCTTAGCTTTAAAGGTCATCTAGTCCACCTCTCCTACAATAAGCAGGGATGTTTTCAACTTCATTGGGTTACTCAGACCCTTGTCCATTCTGACCTTGAATATTTCCAGGGATGAGGCATCTACTAACACTCTGGGCAACCTGTGCTAGTGTTTCACTGCTCCCATTGTAAAGATTTGCTTACTACTATCTGGTCTAAATCTTCCCTCTTTTAGTATAAAACCATTACCCCTTGTCCTATTGCAGCATGCTAAAAGGTTTGTACCCATCTTTCTTGCAAGCCTTCTTAAAGTATGAAAAGGCATCAGTATGGTTTCCCCAGAGCCTTCCCTTGTACAGACTGAAAAATCCCATCTCTACCAGCCAGTCCTCCTAGGAGTTTGGAATATGTGTCTTGACTGGCATACCTTATATGATTGATTACTTTTGCTCTAGGCTTCAGCACGTTCACCTCTAAAGAGTTAAGTGGTACTGAGTTGTTTGATTTAGCATTTAATTTTACCTTGATGGGATTGCAAACACGGAATATGCTCTTGCATACAACAGGAATATTGACAACCTACAACATGCATTGCACGTAAAGGATTTTGAAAAGTTGTTGTAGGTGATACTGTCTGTGGTAAAGTGTCATAAGCCACCTAATAATCTGATCATAAGTGACAGGGGAGATGCTTTCATAATATTTACAAAGCCACGATAAGGTGGATTAATAAGGCGGTTGTATTTTAAGCATCTAACTGAAATCTATCTGAAAAATTGTTAGTAGTGATGATAGATTAAAGGAGACTCTTAATGGAAATTGTATAAGACCCTTGAAACTAAAAAAGTGTGAAGGCATTCTTATACTTTTGAAAGGTATTATAACAGGCATTGCAGTGATTATGTATTTTCAGAGGTAGGTCATGGTGTCCCATGTCCTTACTACATGTGAATTAGTTTAGGAAAAAATGAAGCATACTTGATTTATGCTGTTAGTGCACATTGCAGTGGATAAATGTGTTTATATACATCTTATGTAAAAAAATGTTGATGTTGGTTGACTTGTCTCCTTTGGTTTTGGACGAGATAGATACTAGAGCTGTGGCTTTCATTCTCCTAGCTGTGGTGTGGTGTTTGAATGTACTTTCAGTGCCAGTATCTACTCAATATTATTTTATGCCAGCTTAGTATTTTCAACTGGAATTTGTATTGTAAAAGTCACCATTCCCTTTGTGTTATTGTCAAAATTGTCCCAAGCTGTGTTGGAGACATTGAAAGAACATGAATAAAACCAATTAATAACAGTAACATAGGCACCACTTCCCAAATGCATACATACCAAGTTTAATGACATTAGCTCTCTCTTCTCTCCTTGCTCCTCTCCAAGCTCCAGAAGCATGAGTGTGATGAAGATAAGGAATCAGCTGGCTTTTGTGTAAAGCCTCAGAGACAGAGAAGCTCACTGGTTACATATAACTATATCTATAGTTATAGCCTTCCAGCTATTTAGGCAATGTGAATAATCACATCAGTAAAAGCAGAGTGTAATCATGTTAAGCACAAATAAAGAAAATTTATGCTGTAGAAGTGGATCTGAATAGCACAACTTTGTCTCATGAAAATGCTCTGGAAATTCTCCTTTTCAACCTGCTGCATTGGTAACAATTTCAGGTGCCAGCTAAAAGGGAGACCAGCACTTTCAGTGCAGTCAATTGCTATGTGAACTGGAAAAGTTTGTAAAGTTCTGCTGTTAGGTAGTACTGCTTTTATTAACACTGACAAATGACACATATGCAGAAGTGTTAGGACTGAAGGTTTGAAGGATTTGTTGAGTAATCAAAATGTAGTAATTATACATGCAATTTGGTTGTTTTTAACGGCTCTTGACTTGCCTTCATCATATAGGACTTGGCTGGCGCCAGGTAGGCTTGGCAACACCTCTGAAAGGTATGAGTCATGGGAATAGTTGGCTGATCCCAGAGATACTAGTACATATCTGAGAAGAAAAAAGTTCTTGACCTCTTTCAAACAAAGCAGAGGGAAAGTAAAGATCAAAAGCTATAGAAGCCCCTTTGCTACCCAGTTTCTATTTCACCTTCATGATATCATGGTTTACCTGCATGTTCAGTGGCCCTCTAAATTGAGAATAAAGATTATTAATAATCAGACTGTATTACTGGCATTGCCAAGGTATATGTTGTCTTGCAGTGTTTTGTATTACCCATCGTGGATATCTCTAGCTGGTACAATATGAAAATTTTGCCTTGGGACTTGGTTTGAACAGAAGATTTATAACTCTATTGTGGAGCGTACTGAATGAGGTACAGTGGCTGGAAGCTGCCATGCAACTTTTGCCATTGGCAAAAGACAGAAAATCTTTCTCACCACATTCCTGCTGCTGCAGGCAATATAGGGACACCTCCTGTAATTCACTTAAAAGATATTATGAAACATAATCTTAGAAGATCCATTCACAGATACCTACAAATAAAATTGCGGGGACATGAAAAAGTATTTCAGTCTTCTTGTAACTGCTGTTTCAAAGCTGATGAAATGATAACTGAGCAGAAGAGGTTTTAAAAATACTATATCCAGGACACTTGAATATGAAATCAAAATGTAGCACTGCTTACCTCATCTGTTTCTAATTAATGGTTTACTTTGCTATTTTCTAAATTTCTCTTACTATAATGTTAGGTCAGAAACTTCCTTGAACTTACTGCAGTGTTAATTAACTCATTAAGAATTTCATATGAGATTTATGCACTGGTATTTTACAGTCAACAACTCACAACCAGTGGTAAAAAGACAAAGCAGCAGAAAGATTAATTTTTAAAATTTTGTATCCATGGGACAAAGTCTTGTCAGCCAAATTGTATTTGAATGCAAGTTGTTGCTCTGTGAAGAGCAAGCTTATTTCAGAGTTTTGAAAAAACACATTGATTACTAGAATGAGTAGTATAAGAAAATACAAATTTGATCTTGTAATTCCATGGTACTGAGGGTTCAATGGAGTGAAGATGTGTTAGTCTTTTGTATTACCTTCAATTTGAATTTTTGGGTCGTGGCTGCTTCAGTTTACCTCTGCCCATATTAAAATTTTCAGTTTTTCATGTAAGGAGAAGAAAATATCTGTTAAATATCCTCTAGGTTAGGTGCAGATTTTTTATGATTGATTAGAAACATTTAAAAAAGCTATCTTATGCAAATATGTATGAAGATATTGTGCCCTCCGTTTTTAAATAGAGACCCCTTTGGTTAATGGTGAGCTTTGCTTTAGAATTATTGGTATAATATAGCTCACTCAGGTCCACTTAATTGATTTGGCCATGATAACTGGACATTTTTTCATGATTTTTCTTTATTGTTTTGAAAAATGTATGAAGAATGCATTTGGTGCTTTGCATATGTGGTGCTTTCTATATATACCACAAAAAGCTGACAGGATAATGATAGATTTGCTTCTGGCATTGAAGGGCTGTATCTTGAGGTGACTTTTCTCCTTTGGTTCTTTATTCAAATAATGCCATTAGTATTGTTTGTTACAATGTAGGATATTTATAACAGGAAACATCTGTGGAGCAGTAGCAAAGAATAGTTTTCATAAAGCAGTTTTACATTATCCTTCTACCAGTATCAGATAACAGACACATTTATCTGGGTGTAGGAACGTTCTGACAGGTGTAAGGGATAACTGATTGATATAAACTCACTACTGCATGAAAATGAACCTTTTGATAAAGACATCTTAGTTAGAGCTGATAAGTAAAATACAGAGAACATAACTGTCTGCTATTATGTATCATTTTATTACCTTTATGTTGATCTTGATCTTTTAAATGGATAGTAAAGCATTGACAAAAGATGACTGAATATAGACATTTGTATAATGTACCTTTAGCGGGAGCATAATCTTTAGATCAAGGACAACTTAACAGGCAAAGGGCTCATAATTCATTAAAATAGAGACAGTATGTAGTTCATAACATGAAAAACTTAAACAAGGCAGTATTCCAAAGATTCAAAATTAATACTTCCTTTGGTAAAATACAACTCTATTTAGATTTTGATGGACTGAGAGGCAGATGAAAGCATTGGCTAAAAATTAAAACTAGTTAAGAAATTTATTTCCTGTTTTACCAGTTCCCAGAGCTTTTATGGGCATATCCATGTTAACATCTCTCTGATATTAAGTTTTGAGCAGATGGATGCCATGAAAATTATTACTTCAATTAATAAGATAGAAATAAAAGCATTTCTCCAGTTACATATTTTCTGTGAACGTGTTCTGACTCCATTCTTAATCAGTATTCTGGTATTTTAAAGAAGAAAATAAATGGAAATCTATAATTATCTGAAATCCTATAGGATCTAGAGAATGTTGTTTTGATTATGCAACATAATTTTACATCAGCATGTTGTTGGAGTCATGGAATAAACATCAGGAACTTTAATATTTGGACATGCATTGATTTAATTCCACATAGAAATAGGGTCAATAAAAACAGGTAAGAAAATTCAAATTAATAGGAGTGGGTAGACACCCATAAAATCTTACCTTGTGTTAGATATTATTTCAAAATGTTTGTAGTCAGATAAAATTTATTTATGTTTATTTAGTAAAAAATACAGGATATTTGGTCCTGTATGCTTTCAGTAGAGTCTTTTAGGTGGCCAACACTTTTGATTTACTAAATAATATTTTAATTAAATGATTTTATTTTCTGCGTGTTTGAGGCTAGAACTGTAGCAGCAAAGCACTGCTGAGACAGAGAAGAGAATAATGGAATCTAAAACTTAGCAATGGTTTTTCCTGCTTCTTATCTGCTTATGATAGTTTTTTTAGCTTGTATTTGTTTTAGAAAAAAAGTAAACTTGAGAAGAAAAAATAGGTTTCCCATTAATTCATCATTATCTTAAAATAGTAGGAGTTTGATACATATGCATGGGTGAATGCACAAGTGAATGTTGCTTTTACTGTCAGCTCATCAGAACATGCTAAATTGCTTGAGGTGTGTTAATCTGGTTCTTTCATTTATTGTGTTTTTATTATAAATTAAGAGGAAGGTAACAGTGGAACATACTCTTGGTCTGAAATTTGCACTTTCAACTGTACAGTGATAGTGTCCTCTTTAATCACTGTTAAAGTCCAGACATTCTATTTTCAATCTGAGAGATTTTTGATCCCAAATTTAAAGGAATTTATGCACATGATTAAGCAATCTCTTGAATGAGGGCCTTCATTTTTACCAGGAGGATATTTCATATGAACAGTAGTCTGTGTTGTGTAATTAAAATGTGTTATCAGATTTAGCTTAATTAACATTAAAACAAACCAAATGCTTGATGCCTACTTCAAGGACATAAAAAAAATTCTTTCCTGCTATTTTTGATTTGTCATGTTGTGCCAGTGCTGAAAGTGGAAGAGTTATGCTCCTTACCATAGTGATGATTCTTTTATCTGGAATGTTGTTTGCATATAGCACTTATCTGAAATTGGTTCTTCATATGCTGGAGAAGTCCACGTACAGCTTGTATGCAAATTATTATCCTTTAATTTGTTTATGAGTACAGCAAGGCTGAGGTAGCAGAGGTCTGAAAAAATTAACATTGCATTGTCTTAATTTTTATGGGCTTAAGTTAAAACTTTGAGAGGATCTCTGTGTAAGATCCTTTATCAGCATGTCAGTAAATTTTTCATGTTTAAGAACCAACTTGTGATCCACCCCATGTGACTCTTAACTCGTCTTCTCCAGAGGCCAGTAGTAATATTTCATTGTCATCAATGGTAGGAAAACTACGTGACCATTTACATAGGTTTATCCATCTTTGAAATGCATCAGCATATGCATAATTCACATTCTTTCTTCTCTGAGATCTTGATCCTTCTAAAACAAACTTAGTATTTGTGTGTTGTTTTAGTATTTGTGTTCTGAGTCCAATATCACTGGCAACTTATTTTGCTTTTTTAAATTTTGTTTTTTAAAGTCAAAGGGAGTTATGGTGATAAATTCAGTTTTTCACATCAGAGAAAGCATCATCCCAGTAGGTGACATGTAGACTTGATAATGAGGATGAAGTCTAAGTAAACAGAACAGCTAAATTTCCATTGCACTTGAAATCACTGTTGCTTTAATTAAGGAATGAGACTTAACAAATATGGTGATAGTGGACTTTGACATGCAGTGCTGTTTATCTGTCCAATTCCACAAAAACTAAAATTTTCATCTAAAAATGGAAGTTTAAAACATAAAACTGAAAGAATCCTAAAGAAGGCCCAGTCTACCCCGCTGGAGACAGTATTTGTGAATTTTCACAAAGGAATTCAGCTTTTGGAAATAATTTCTCCTAGAAGGACATATAAAATCTGGTTTGAAGCAGCTCTGATTCACACCTCTGTAACAAATCATTAGGGCTGCCACATTTCAAAATTGAAACTTAATGAGATAAAACGCAAGGTAAAGGAAAATCCCATAGAAGTATAAATAAGAAACAAACCAAAACCGAACCTCAAGGCTGACATTTTAGAATTGTTTAGTGGAATTGCATCTTGGCACAAGCTGATTGGAATAAATGAACCTCTCCTGACCATTGACTCTCAGTGTCTTAGAAACTGAATTCTGGAAGCATAACATGTATTAGCTTTGGTGCCTTTTTTTTTTTT
>VZTY01031000.1:947351-1004851 GCA_013400935.1 Turnix velox
TTTTGATATTTACAGGTCTTGGCAATATCTGAGAGACCTTGTTTTCATTTCTGGTCACCAACTCAGCAAACTAATCAATGAGGCATGAACTGCTATCTGCAGAGAAAGAAATGAAAAATAAACCAGAGATAATCCTTCAGTTAAAAGGTTATTCTGTGCGATAAAAGCTATTTTGTTAATTTATTTACTTACTGGTACAGTGAGATAAAGCGAGGGATCAATTAGGGAATTCTAGTTGAAAGGATTTAAAAGGGCAATGACGACTTAATATTTTAGGTTATTTGATTGACAATACAGTTACACAGATTTCTTAAACTAAAAAAAAAATTATGTAAGTCAAAATTCTATTAGGTTCAATTAGTCTTTTCTGCTATTAATATTTTTATATCAAGCATGCCTTCATACTCACAAATATTTAAGCTGTATTTTATTTTTATATGATAATTTGGTTTCTTATTTTTGTTTCTATGAAATATCTGTACTAAAAATTATTTCCATATATTGTGTCTATTTTTAACATTTTCATATTTTCCATCCTTGAAAATGTACTAAGATATGTAAAAACTTTACTAGTTTTAACGTATATGTAATCTGGCAGAGGATATTTGTAGTTTGCACACTGCTATATACTACTTAATTTGTTTATTCATGTAGTTATTTCTGAATATAAACACCAAGTGTACTAACACTTTTAGCAAAATCCGTACATAATATGTTGCAGTAGTAGTTTATTATTCCCAGTGGGTTTAGTTTTTAATGTATATTTATTTAGATATTTTATTTCAGTTTTTTATCAAATTATCCCAGTGCCTAAGTCTGCATCCTGAGATGCTATTTTGTTTAGTTGCAAACAATATTACAATAAAATGAGTATTTAATGTATGCATCTCTACAGATTCACTAATATTTTGATAAGCAGAGACACATGGGGATATCTGTGAAACAGTGGGCAGTCCCTTCGCCATTTGGAAGTGGATGAGGCTTTGTAGCATCCTATTTCATGCAAAATAGCCCTTTAAGAAATTCATTATGTAGTTGTCGATAGTTTACAAGTTCTGTCATTTTACTGGGCTGAGGGCTACCACTGCCAAGACATTTTCTGTTTCTTTTTTGGATCTTCATCTTTTCATCAGTGAAGGCTGTGTTTTTTCACACCATGTGCACCTTTTTTTTTTTTAATCCTAGTGTGGAAAGAGAAGATATTATATGTTGCTTAGTTCTTTTCTCTCCTTTCTATTTCATTTAAATGGTAGATAAATTGACCAAGGTCATGTGAGTCAGAAGCACTTTTTGTAGAGATGGGTTGACTGTATCTTCTATGAACCATCATGGGTGTGATAAATTTCCCGTGAAAATTAAAGAGAGTTTTCCCTTTGATTTTGAAGAGAAGGCCTCATGACTATTGTTGCCAATGGTGGCAAAGTAATGATGCTGGAAGGGTATCAAAAAAGTCCCCTTCTCTGCCAAATCTAGGCAGAAGAGATTCTAATGAAGCCCTGTGCAGCCTTTGCTCCATGCAACAATACAGAGACTCCTTCATGGTCCTGAGCTTGTACTTCCGAGGGAGGCATTTCAGTTTTCTTACTCATTTTGCTCACTGCCCCCACCTCGTGGAACTGGCTCATCTGCCACACACTGCAGTTCTCCAGAGACGCGATAAACTCAGGAGAGGCGCATCAGATGAGATAAAGTTTGAGTAGTTGGAAGTAGAAATGGATTGTCAGAATCAGTCAAGCCAATTCAGAATTTATGAAAAAAAGAAGAGAAAATGGGCAGCTGGAGAAAAAAGTACTAAACCACTCTTGGAGGAGGGGCTCTATAGACGCAGGCTGGGAGAGGGCAATGAAACAGGAATCTTCCAACCTAGCAGTCACTGGCTGCATTCTGTACAGCATCTCTTCTCATTCCTACCTCCTCTAACATAATAATTCATACTTATATTAGAGATATTGTGTGTTTGGAGTTTTCCAAACACACACACCAGAAGCTGTTCTGAAGGACCACTGTCTGACATGTTCGGACAAACAGGACACTAAAAGAAGATATTGCTGGTATGCATGTATGCTTAATATGCTAACATTTACTCTGTAGTAATAAGCTACAAAATCTGGTAGTTTATATTGTAGCTTGTGCAATACAGATTTTCCTATGTATATTATGACTTTATTAGATGTCAATTAATAAGTACATGCAGAATAGAGAAGTCCAATAATTTAAGGCTAATTTGATTTAAATGTTTCAGTGATGGGACTGCTGCTCCAAGCCAGCATAAGCTTTAACAGGTTCTTGTTTTTGAACAAGTTTAAGCAAATAATAACCTCCTTTTGAGCTATAGTTTGCATTTTTCTTCTGCTTAGAGTGATCACACACTGAATTAATTTGTAACCTGAAGAAATGTTTCTATATGTAATTATTGTGAAGGAAGTAGTATATGACCAGAGGATGAGTGTCTGCAGTTTGAGAGGTCACCACTTGTTCTAGAAATAGGGTTACAGAAAGAGAAGAAATATGAGGATCATAAGATCATTTAGGTAAGAAATGACCCTTAAGATAATTGAGTCCAACCATAAATGTAACACTGTGAACGTAACACTAAAAGAAGTCCTTAAACTCTACATCTACCCATCTTTTACATGCCCCCAGGAATGGTGACTCAACCACTTCCCCAGGCAGCTTGACAATCCTTTTGATGAAGAGGTAAAGAAGGAAACTCTCTGCTCTCCCACTGCAGCAGCTTAGTGGTCAGAGTGGTATGTGGATTATCCACTGGGTTGCAATGAGTTAGTCTGAAAAACTTGCAGCAGGTTGATCAGCAAGAAGATGAATACCAGAAATAGGCCATACTTATTCCAGGGTAGGACCCACTCAACCCCTCTTGAAGCTATTTAGGTAAATGGAAGAAAATGAAAGATTTCTTGGAGAAGAGAAGGTGAAAAAGTTGAGCACTAATCTGTGCTTAAATATGTTTTAATGTAAACAAAGCAAAATCTGTAGAGCACAGCCACAAATCCTCCTCCAAGATGAATAATCCTACTGATGTTGGATTTATACTGAATGGTCTTACTAATGTTATGCTATTTTTTTTCTCTCGTTGCAGTTTAATAGATCTCTTAGTCTCTTTAGTCTCAATCTTATTAGTATGACCTGACTACAGGATGATGATTAGATTTCTTTTTTAAAAAGTATTGTTGAATCTCTCTCTTTGAATGAAGGAAGCCTTTCTTTCTATGTATTTATTTTGCGTTTTGGATGAGTGGTCTTTACCTTAGACTTTTGTATATCTTAGTGACTGCTTTTCTTTCTGCAATAACTCTGATAAACGTGAGAGCTGTAGCCACCGGATAGTTAGGTGACTGCGGTCTCTACATAACCCTTGTATCCATGAACACATCACAGAACTGATTTATGTCATCTTAACATAGATGTTTTAAAAGATGAATGAGTCTTGGAGGTTTATGCTCACTCTCCAGAGAAACATCATAAATGACTTTGACTGAATGCTTACTTCTGGAAAGTTTGGGCTACCTTAAGTTAATATTCCCATTAAATATTAAAAAAAAAAATCAATGAAAATGTATGTGAAATGACTAGAATATATTGTAATGAAATGTTTACTGTTTAAAGATTGAGTTCTTCAAAACTTATTTTTCTTTTTGTCCAGGCTTTTTGCCTGGACACTTAAGTCTACGAGCTACTGAGCTCACAGACTACTATGAGCTATTCAACTTCCAAAAAGTAACAGTATAAATTTGAAACATCATCACAGTCTTTTCAGAACTGATGGGAAGTGGTGCCACATCTAATGCATTATTTATCAAGCTACAATTGCAGGAATAACAAATATTTTAATTAGTGGAATTAATCAATTATGCCTTCATACATTAGTTGCCTGTAGTCCTCTATAAGACAAAAAAATAGTTTCTTCTGTTATTCTACCTTTTAAAAATGTGGTTATCATGCTCTCCTTCTTTCAAGCATTTAGAACAAAGTCTTGATAATTTAATTACATGCCTCATTCAAATGCAGGATCATATGAACCTGTAATGGTTCAAATAATCTGTTTACTAATAATTCATCCAGTTTTGGTTTTTTTTGAAGGGAGAGGGGAAGGGAGAACCTTATCTGCAATTTCACTTTGGTACAGTATTATAATTATAGAAGAATAACAATATAGCTGTACGGTCTGCCATTTAGTTCAGTGTTTTTGGGTGCATTTAAGCTATTGAATTAATCTCACTTTTAAACAATAGAATATAATACTTTAATAGCTTGCCTTTGCACTGGCTTTGTGGGATGCTGAAATTAGTATTATAATGCACTGTGTATAGTTTCTGCTGAATCTGATTGCTTTAGCAGCAGTCAGTTTGATAGTATCAGGTTCCAGCTTGCATTGCTGGGTCAACATGGACCCAGGCCATTAAAGGAGAAAGGTTCAGGGAAAGTTCATTTCTATTGTTTTACCATGGTTACAAAACAGAAAAAAAAGGAGAAATCCTGCATTTGTAACATATTGCTTCCTTGGGCCCTGAAGGTAGTATGATTTTCCCCCACCCCCCTTAAATTGAACACAGAAATATAAACCTCCTGATTATCTGTAATGTAAACAAAAGAATTTTTCCTGATCACTTTTAAAGTAAAACACAGATGTTCCCCATTGACTGCTGATGTCATTAAACAAAATGTTTGTATTCATTCAATTTGATCTCCCAAACTGTTGGCATTTAAATTTGTTATGAGATCAATAGGAAAATTAGAACTTGATACCAGCTGTTATAAGGCTGACTTTTGTTTATATATTTTTTACTTTAATTAACTCACAGTAAGCCTGTTGAAATGTTTGCTTTTTCTTTAAAATACAACCTGTCCATTGAAGCATTTTCTTTTTATTATGGTTATAAAATAAAGAAACATTTTCATGAAAAAGTGTGATCTTAAATGTCATCATATGTGTTCAACATTTATGGCAAGGTTGTAAACCACTTGTGAGGTACTATTATGGAAGAGTTTACATCTTACAATTAATGTGTTGATACATATGTAAGAAAAAAGAGAAACAATAGAGAACACAGCATTAGTTTGTTTTACATGTGATCTCTTGAAGAAAGCTAATTCTACAGCAGTGAATACTTCACTCGGAGGTCAATCATCTGATGAATGTAATATAGAATAAAATTTGCTGTCTGCACCAATATGAAGAAATCATGTAAAGCAAAAAGTTGCACATCCTCTTAATGAAAGAGTTGCATGAAGTTTGACTGAACTCTGAAGGTTGTGTCACAGCGTAAACTTCAACAATATGTTTTTATTTATAAAGGCCTCTATGTGTAATTCCCCTAAGCCACTATTTAGATAAGTAAAGCTATTTGTAGATCTGACAGTTACACAAATCAAAGAGATAATGGCTTTCAAGACAATGTTAGTTATGGAAACTAGCTTACAGGAGTTAGTGTGTACTTGTTATTTTTCCAAAGTTGTCCGCCTCTATTATTATTGAAAGCTAACTCATTAGGAAAAGCAAATTTCATATATGCTAAGCTGAACTAGGATAAATATGTACTTTAATTTAAGATCTTTGGGGAACCGGCAAATAATATTGTTGACTTAGTATGTGTCATTAATCTTCCAAGACGGTGGTGCAAGGCATGTGCTCTCAGGGTCTGTCTACCTAAAGAGGTTTGCAGGAGAGATCTGTGGTCATTCAGAAGAGTCTTCTCACTTCGCAATTGCTATTGACTGAATTGACATTGGAGTCTTAACTATATGCTGTGGAAAGAAAAAAAAAAAAAAGTAGAATACTTGGTGGTTGGTTGCGGTATGTGAGACTTTGGAAACCTTGCAGGCTGCAGATGAGTACTTAATACTTTGTTTACCCTTGACTACAGTTCTAGGACTGGTATGCATCAGCAAATGACATGTGTTTTTCCAATTGACTATGGTACTAATTTTATTTCTTAAATGATTGTGTTGATGTTGCTGAGCCCTGCTAATCGCCTGAGGAGATTGCAGCCTGTATGTGTAAGTACGTTACACAGACAGCTAAAGACACACAGAGAGATATTTGTTTGCATATGTAGATATTCTAACAAACAACCTTATAGATGATGGTGCAGTCATGACTGCAGATACTCCTCTTTTGCCATTTAGTACTTGGTGAGAGAGTCACAAAAGCGAGATTTGACCTGCTTACGTGCTGTGCATTTCTCTAGCTCACTTGAGTGGTCTCACAACCTGGTCAGAGAGATGACAGAAACTACTTGATAAGGAAATCTAGGTGGATTCCTCCTTTCCTTTAAGGTGTTTTGGGGCCACAGCAGTTATTGCCTTGGGAATATATCAGACTAGAGACTCTTATCTGTGTGGAGTGTGCTACACCAAATGGTGTGTGTATGCATGTAAACCATACACACACAGACAAACATTTCTCACATAGAATTACTTTGAGTGAGAGAAAGCTTTTGCAAGGACTAAATCTCCCATACCCAGGAGTCCAAGGCATGTCTTGTCATTATTTTTTCCTTAAGTCTTTGAATAAATGGATAAATTGGAACAGATGACAGCTTTGCTGTTCTACTTGTCAGGCTCCTTTTGTGTATATGAGCCTCTATACTTGGAAGGTGCTGCTTAAAAACTGTAGAACTTTTATCTCTTTTAACAGATAATATAATGACAAAGCATCATTAGAAATATATTATACTTTGCCACTTTATTCAGTTCTATTAAAACAGATTATATCTAATACCCACATCAAGAAAGTCTTGAAGACATCACTCTGACCTTCATCCAAGCGTGTAACGAAGCATGTTTCTGGACAGGATGTCTAATTTGATTCCTGTTCTGTAAAAGGGGTAATCTTACGCTGATTTTTTTTCCTTTGATAAGGACTTGATCCATTACCACAGAAACATACCCACTTCTGCCTGAAATACTGATTCACAGCATAGAAAGCATATTGTTTAGTGTTGGTGTTTCTTTGGTATCATCTTCAGTACTGCAGTGAATCTTGAAGGTGCAAAACCAGAAAAATTAACCATAATAAAACCCTACCACAAACAGATATATTTGTCAGCTCAGTTATCTGAAAACAAGCTTCTTGTTCTGCTTAACAGAAATGACTGATTAACTTTTCAGTGTTTCCCTAGGACACCATATTAGTAGAAGACTTGTAGTTCTGATAGAGCAAACTTTACATAAGATAGTTATGATACTGTCTGCAAATAACATATATGCAAACACTAACTAAATGTTATGATGATTTTATGGTATCACCAGATTTGATCCTCTGTAGCTTGATAGCAATGCATGCTTTTAACTAGTTGAAAGGATAATAAATAAAAGTATCTTTGGTTGGATCAATTTAATATTTCCACTCGAGCCTACCGTATTGAAATTTTTTTTAAAAATATATTTAATTTTTTTACGACTTGTGATTCTTGTATTGGCATTCTGCATGGTCCAAATTACTACTGTGTACCAATATAGTACCAATAGCCAATATAGTACTATTGCTGCTCAAAACGGAAAATTGTGCAGCTATTCATGTAGTTATAGATGCTGCTGTGCAAAGAAAAGTAGGTTGAGTTTGGGTGATAGTTTCGTCCCATGCTTTGCGCAAGGAAAATAAAATGAAAATAAGATGAAAATTTATTTTACAGTATTCCATAGTAGAATATAAAGGCCAAGCAGGGTTACATCTAGAATAAAAAGGTGTAACAAACCTGCCCTCTTGATTTCACAGACAGGAGATTTTGGGGGCCTGGGTACACAGATCAAGGGTTTTTCCTGGAATACACCATAATCTGCTTTTTCCCAATGAGTTCATGTTTTGCTGTGTTTTAAATATAAAGTCTAACTGCAGCACACACAAGGATTTACTAATTGAAGGCTACTTGCAAGAGTAACCCGCACTGACTTGGTCCACATGGAGTTTAAGTGATGAGCATTGTGCTGGGTGTTGCACAAACCCATTACTATGCTTATAGGTGGTTCCTGTCCCAAACAATTCCAGTCCAAATGACAAACATGGCACTAATGATGTGTATATTCATTAACTTTTAGTTTAGGATTTGCTGACTGGTGTCAGAAGGAAGTGGTCAGAGAGTAGACTCATTTCACCAGTGTTACTTGTTCAGTGCTACTCAAATAATCTCAGTCTGGCCCTAAATACTGTATGTTCAAAGACACATGTCCTTTCAATACTCAGTACTCATCTAGTAGATTAATTCAAAGATTTGAGTTTGTACATATATGCAAATACACAAAATCTTATTTAAAGGTTCATGATTTTAGTGGGTGCCATTAATCTGTGTTACATCAGCTGTGCAGTTACAGATATACAGGCTACTGGAGGGTCTTCTCAGTATTTCGTGTCACTTCTGCTACTCTCAAATGTACAGTAAAAGTCACTTTTAAGCTTTTATTTAGGTGGTTCCAGCAATTCTTTGGGAGTGTATGCTTAATGAGTGTGGGTTTTCAGAATTAAAAATGAAGTGAATAAGGGCAGTGAACATTAACCACAGGCTCTGGCAGTAGCTGGAATAAAATTTTTCGAGTATAAATAGTTTTTTAAAGGGCAAAGGGTTTAAGATATAGGCAGCTTCATTAAAAAGGTGACAGTTCACTTGTTTCAGCATTTCATGCGAAGAATTGTGGCCAATTAAGTGATGAATGCATTCAGATATTACAGTGGATACACTTATATGATAGAACTCCATTATCAACTGTTATGAATAAGAATAGCATATTAATTAAACTGCCAGGTGAACCTGAGTATTTTTTCAAAATGCTTGCCTTGAGTAGTGCAATATTTTTTTTCTTTCTTACTTGAGCTTAAGTCATCATTGAAATGCTTATCATTTATTAATTTAATACAGGTGGTAACAAATATCAGCTCTATGACCCCTTGAGCAATCGTTGGATTTTTTATTATGTGGATGTTTTTTCTTGTTGCCTTTTTAAAATTAATGTCAAAATGGCCGTTGCTGCCCAGTACGTTCTCTTGGAAAATAATCAAGATGTTTTTTGGAACAAGTTGAACTTCCTACTTGAAGATACTTATGTTATGTATGGTTATATATGCATTCAAAAGAGGAGTGTGTTATTACATGGCCTAATATTGCTTTGAGTCTAATTGGTTATTTGTACTTGCA
Organism: Turnix velox; assembly: GCA_013400935.1. Taxonomy (NCBI): domain Eukaryota; kingdom Metazoa; phylum Chordata; class Aves; order Charadriiformes; family Turnicidae; genus Turnix; species Turnix velox. Next base: position 956,498 of record VZTY01031000.1, read on the forward strand.
ATTACCTGATTTATGTTCACAAATTTGTAATTACATGTGCAAGGTGTATGCAAAGATGAATGCAGATGGTTAGAAAACAAACCTTGAAGCAGGGCCCTTCATTCCAACCAAAGTTCATACACTGAAGTAATTGTTCCGGGCCATCAGCAAGCTCTCAACAGACATAACCACATCAGTTAGTTACACTTGATTCACATTAAGAATCATCTCAGTAACTTGGAAGTAAAAACTTGTTTTAAAAAAGAAAATTTAAAAATTATTTCAGATTATGTCAGTCATGATGAATCTAACCTGCCTTTCTGGCCTATAAGCTTCACACTTGACATTTTAATGCTATACAGAGAAAATACTGTTTTGAAGGGATGCTTTTAGAATTAAGAGCCTAAGAAAAGATGAAAACGGTTGAGGAAAAAATAGGCTTTGCATCTGTTATACTTCGAGGTTTCTTGTAGATGAATAACACTGTTAGAAGAAATCATTTAGCCTGCATATTTAAATTATGGGTGCGGTTTGTGCTGCAAGGGTGAGTGAAATGGGGAAGGCATCTGTTATAACTTATCAGAAAGATCATTTGTGAGGAGCATGCACTTTAGATCACTGCTTTTTGCACAATTGGTGTTTTTGTAGTTGCAAGAAGTATTCTGAAAAGCCAGCAGTGTAAATAGAGGAAATAAATATGGATTTGTAAGGTTTTCTTGTTGCTATTGGCAATATTTCTAAATAACTTTTGGATCTCTAATGCTGTGATCTCTGTACTTCTTGACAATATTCTGAGTACTCTTTCTGAAGCGATATTTATGTCAAGAGCAAATACATCAGTATGGTTTGAATTTGTGCATGATCTCTGTTTAATAATTGCATTTCTTTGTTCATTCAAACTTGTTTTCTACTCCAGCTTGTGTATCTGTCATTGTCAGTGGCTTGTATTTCACAGTTATTACATAATCACAAGAGCCAACATACCTAAATGTTTTGAAGAACTTTCAGGCAGATCTAGTGTTTCAGCTAATTAGATGAAGCACTGGACTTTTGGGCTTAATTTACTACTGACATCATAATTGTGCCACCCGACAGAATTAGATTAATTTCTTATCTGTTTTTCTCTTTCCAATGGATGACTTACAGATCTCAATTTCATTAAGAGAACAGTCATATTTCAGTAATGTTTTAAACTTATGTACAATCACAGCTGTATTCAAATACGGTGCTGTAATTTACTCCAGCAATGCTCAGCTTTCAAACCAGTTTTATTTACTTTCTTGCCCTTTAGGTCATTCATATATTCAAGTAACATGGTCAGTTGAGCAGAATCTTTTCCTTAGACTCTTTCATTGTGTTTGCAGTGGGACTTCAACCATCAAGTGAGAGCTGACAGGTGTTGCTGTACTATGTATTCTTGCACTCTTGTATTGTGTGCTTTTCTGTATAGAATACCTATGATACTCTTGAAAAGCAGAGTGATTTGGGCTGCAGTTTTGAGGAGGATGAAAACTGTATAGTGTTTACATGACTGGTCTGTTAGGAAAAGAAATAATTCGACTAAGTCCCAGCAAAAAATAGTAGTACAAGTAGTAAACAGTGTGCTTGATTTACTGCAGTAAATGATTTTGTGATTGGATAATAGAATACAGTGTACTTTATTCCATTTAACTTAATTATTGGGACCGCTGATAAACTGGTACTGGATTTCTGACCAAATACCTGGTTGGGACATTTTCTTTCAAAACCAGCAGTAACAGTGTTCTGTTAATGACATGCTGTAATATTTTATCAATGTGCTTTCTCCACTAGTCACTCCTGTAACACAATCTAGTTCTTTTGTAGATCATTCATATACTTCTTCATGAAGATTTTAAAACAGATCTTTGTGTTTAATTTTATCAGCATAGTTTGCTGTCTCAGTTACTCCTTCTATTATATCATGAGTTCAGCACTAATTATTGTGTGAGAACGTTTTCTGTTTAACTGTGAGAGGAAAAATAAATTTAAGGTAATTGCACTGAGAGTTTTATTGTTTTATACGACTGCTGCAAGTAAAAAGGACACAGTGTGATTTCTAATGTTTGTTTTTCTAACTGCCAAAATAGATACAAGCCGAGTGTTAGAACTGCATTCGTTTGCTTTGTTCTTGAGTGAGAGTAGAAGGGGTACACTTTGAATAGTGAAGTATGAGATTTAAATCGATGTACATTGTCATTTTTTTACCTTTAAAATGCTAGTTCAGTGCATTAGAAATATTTATGAAGGTTACCTTGGCAAGCAAGTGTTTTCCAACTGAAGGAATTAAATTGCACAAAAGATTTAGTCAGTCTTCCTAGACCTTATTTTTCAGTGTTGACACGCCCTTGGCTGAAGTCTTATTAGTGAGAAGGCTGCACGTATGCCACTGAGAGCAGCATGGAAGCTGTCCCAAACCCCAGAAATACCATGTATATTGTTTGGAAAAAGTCCGCTGTCTTGGGTTACATCCCTGTCTTTGCATTAAGTCAGCAAGTAGCCTCAGGCTGTGACATTCTCATCCTTTTGACAGTGGCCATCCTATGCCAAACATACACTTCCAGTGGCTGTTGGCTTAATTTTCATTGAGGTCAAAAATTCTGTGTCAGGCTTTGAAGCACTGAGGGGAGGTAGAACATCTGAGAAATAAAGCCTAGATTTTCAGTATGTACCTAAATGAGATGCATAAATGCTGATGTAGCTAAAATTGATATTGATATTCAATGCTGTTCTAAGCAGTTCTATGAACATAAAAAATACATTAAATAAATATGCCAAGTCCTTGTTACAGATTTGCTGCCTATCACCTCCAGAGTGTAACTCTCCCTGCCACCCCTCCCAGTATTACTGATTATAAAACTGCCTGGCCAATGGCAGCTTCACTGCATCATGTTTGCTCAGTTTCAAATGAGGACGATATTTCTGCGCACTAAACTTGCTCACAGACAAGGTTAAAAATAAAACTGTAAACATTGAAAACTGGCCATGAAAGTAATTAATTTTGGCTAGAAAGGCAGTTTGCCTTCTTACAGCTGGTCAGAGTTGCTGTTTTCTTTAGGGATGCTTCATGGTGTGAATAAAGTAATTTTAAAGAGTGAAACTTCCTTCCTCCAGCATTTTGAACAATTTTTCCTCAAAGTCAGGACATCAGAAAGATAAATAACAGCATTATTTCATCTTTCCTGCGTACTCTTTACATTTCAGAGTACAGGTCTCACCAGGCCGTCAGTCTTGTATAAAATGGTAGTTGCTTTCTCTCTGAGAGATATATACTACCCAAGAAGAGTTTCAGCTGTTTTGGAGCCAGTGCCTCTCTGGGTGCTCAGAACTCAGCTCAGTGGTAGGAGGTTTATGTGTCTAAGGCTTTCAAGTATAAGACTTAAATTTTAAAGCCATATACACTGCTGTATTCTGGCAGGTATTGAAAAGAACTGAACAAAAAATCTGCTTACTTTTCAAGCCTGCAGATAAACCCATACCTCTTCTCTTTTCATGTTTCTCCACATGATAGCACAGGACCAGATCTTCTGCTGATTATATTTGCCTTTTACACTAGTTTTACACTATCAAAGTGGTTTCTAGGAACACATTCATACTTTGATAATGCCATTGGAGGTGTATAGAACTTTAAAAGTATAATCAAAGCACAACATTTTAGGTGATAATAACCACTGCTTCTTCCATTTTAAAAATCCTGTTATTCAGCCATCTGTTGTTTTCTAGATTCAGTAACATGAGAAGGATGTAAGACTAATAACTATATTGATTAAGAGACCAAAAAAGAACTACTTCAGAGATACTGCTGGATTTTAGGACAATATACTCTCAGTTGCTTCTCATGTTTTGCACCTTTCATACCAGTGCAGAAGACCTATACACCCTTTCCTACAAAGATGAAAATGCTAGAGCCATAGAATTCCTTGAAGCACTTGTGACAGTTGCAGGAAAGAAATGCAAATATGACCAAAGCCTGATGAATTTACTTTCAGAGTTTCTGGAAATTATTCTGTCTATCTAATTAGATTATTTTAGCGAAGAAATTATTTCCCTCTTTTTTTGAGAGTTTGAAGATTTAGCAGTTTGCACCTTTGGTCCTCATGCCATTTAATGGTATATTGTAATTGGAAATAGTAATTACCTACAAACATAAAGCTTAGTTGTCTGTGTGAATGTCTTAAAAACTGAAAAAAGTTCTGCAGATTTTAATCCAACACTTACATAAGCCTTCATAAGGCAGATGAATTCTGAATTCTAAATGCATTTAAATGCTTCACTTTAAAAAGCAAGTTAGTAATACATGGTCATGTAGGACGTTTTCATTTTCTTCTCCAGCATATGTTAGGATACCTCACATATGAAAACTTGAGTGAGAACAAAAAATCTAACTTACATATTTATATTTCTAAAAGCAGAAAAAGAGGCAGTGTTTCCATTACAGATCCTTTTTAGTGAATAAACAAGGAACCAGTAACTTCCCTTTAACTTCTCCTGAGGTCTTTAAAACAGTTAATCATTGTGACTTCCTTAAACCTTTGTAGGAATTGTCTGATTTCTGCTGTCTCTAATTTAATCTTCAAGCAGTGCAACAGAAGCTATGACTTCCAGATGTAGGTCTGTTTCTTCTAGTGTCTTCTTCTGGAGTCCCAAAGGACTCCTTGGATTCTCCATACTATGACCCCAGGTATTGACAGGACTCTTTCAGAAAGTTTTGATACTTCAGTGTATTTACCTTAGCTCTAAAAAATCTGTAGTTAGCTTCAAAACTAAACTGGGTCAGTTTTGAGTAGTTTACCGATTGAAATAATTAGCTATAAAATCAGTCTTTAGAAAAACCAGAGTTGTTCATCTGAAGATTTTATTCAGATAAAAGACAAAATCTTATCTATAAAATCTAAATTTGAGTAAAAAACATATTATCAACAGTTTTTAAGTGATGATTTTTTAATTTCAGGGATAACAACCAGAAGATGAACTTACTTTGCTCTGGTGTTTAAAATACATCTTTTGCATAATAAATCTACTCCTACCTGTTTAAATCATACTTATATTTTCATACTGACCAGAAATCTACTAATTTTGATACAAAATAGAAATGTGAGTACTTTAAAGTAAGCTTATCTTGGAATAAAGTGAACTTGTCCTAGTGCAAAAATAAGTAGCTCTTTACTATACACAAGATTAGAAAAACACCAGCAAAATGATTCAGTAAGCTATTTTTATCATTCTGTTTATGATAAACTCATTTGCTATGCTTTGAATGATTTTTTAAGATTTTATCGTATAGCTGTGGAAATCTTAATGAACTACAAAAAGCCATGCAAGTTTTCAGATATAATAAACTTTTTTTTTTTTTTTTTAAATTTTGCATGCTGTTTTTTCCACAACTGTGATAGGGATTCCTACAAAATTCTTGTAATTGTTATAGTTTGAAAATAGATCTTTTAAAATACTACTAATTTCAGGTTAGGAGTTTGGTAAGCTAAATAAGTGCATATTGTAAGAAACAGATTAAAATGATTACTGTTACTTAATCAGTTACTGCATGAAAATCAGATTTTCCAGACCTTAAGAAATAATTATTATTTGGTTTTTTGTCTTGTCAGAAGGAACAAATGTTTCTTAAATGAAAGCCCAACTGTAGTAAACTGGAATTAGTACTTTGTCACTTACAAATTGTATCAGGATGATAGAGGTTTATGTTTCAGAAATTTCATTTAAATATTGTTGGTTGCATTGGAATTGTGAGTTTAGGCCTTCATGAAAGCAATTATTTGGGAAAGTTTGCAATAAGCCATGGGGTAGACTTGGGTTGCAAGGGATCACTTGTGTCTTTGAGTGTGACAGCATCTTCGTCTAGAGGAGTGCAATCAACTTGATTGCATAAGGTGGCCAGGAGAAGAGTTTTAGCTTGAATATTTCAATATCACTCACCTGTAACATGCTGATGACCTTCATTTACAGATTTGGTCATGGACATCTTCTCTTAGGATTTGAAATTAGATGTTTTTGTTCCTCAAAATGATAGGCAAAAGTATTCAGTCTACACCATACTTGTATTAGGTAGTAAGCTTTAATTCATCAAAAAGAATCCTTGCATTGTGAACTAGCTGACTTGGAAGTCATTGTTAGGTTTTGCATTATGCTGTGGTACTCAGTTTGTGTTTTTTATGTGGTTGTCAGACCCTGTCATGTTCATAACCACAGCAGTGATTTGAGAACAGCACATGGTCATAGGTATTTAAATTACACCATTAAAGTTTTTGTACATGGTGATGTTTTTTTGGTTGGTGAATATATTAGAAACACTCCATTTAAATCAGATCGTTTTTGTCTATGATGTTTTTATTAGTTTTATGAATTCATGGTATGTTTATTTTTATTGGAAATCACAAAGGAAATTTCAGAGAAAGACTTAAGACAATTTTGTTCTGGGAGCAGGATAAAGAAAACATTTTTTTTCTATAACTGGTTTCCTTGTAGTTGTGAATGTATGATGATTTTGTTTGCAATAAAGAAAGTCAAAAATCCCAAACCAATCAAAGAAATTATCAAGCTTATAATTTTAATAATGACCTCAGCTCAGGACATTAAGTTGTGAATTAATGATCAGTTAAGGTTAATGACTCAATGCCTGGAGTCATTAAATTCCAAGAAAATGCCCTGTACTTCAATTGGTTTTGGTTTTTTAAAGGTAGAAGTTGCAAAAAAAAGGGTATTTCCAAACACAAGGGGAATGAATACAAACAGAAAGCAGGTATTTTAATTTTTGCCTCCTTCTGCAGACCCACTGTAACTAAAAATGCCATTATCCTTGATAAGAGTTTTGTTAGGGTAAGAAGCAAAGTCTTTCATAGTCACCTTTCTTTCTTTCTTTCTCGTTTCAAAACAAATGAAAAACCTCAAATGTTTGGCAAAGCACAGGTTAACACTGCAGTATTAGAACCTCACATCACCTTCTTTGGATGAGTTATTTCACATTGCCCCCTAAATAGCTGTAGGATATTGCAATAGTACCGTGCTATGGTCTACACATAAGAATATGTGTTTTGGGATATATGTGTAGTATATAGCAAGTACGTATTTGCATGGAAGTGGGTAATAAGTATTTTCATTGTAATAAGTGTCTAATTTGTATGCTCCTAGCACAGTCCAAGAGGTGGAAAGTTGTGCATGTGAGCATTTAACAGACAAGAAGCGCTTAAACCTGAAGCCCTTTTTTTTCCATACTGGACAGATATAAGCTGCTATGATGGCAGTGGCTCAACAAGGTCTTACAAATAATTCTGAGTCCTTTCTGACATAAAGTAGTATATTTAAAGTAAGGCGTCTTAGTGAGATTTTCACTTTAAATAGAATAAGGGTTAAATGATAACTTGACTTATCTTTTAAATGACAAAAAATAAAGAAATTGCAAGACCTTTTCACACATTAGATATGTATTGTCATTTATCATCTGGATATCAGGCTAGCAGTGCAAAGTAATAAAACATATCATCGAAAAATGTGCTATAGGTCTGAATCACTCTTTCATTCCACCTCCCAGCTAACTGTAGTATTAAATCAAACAAGCAGAACATTTCCTTAGGCAGCCATTGCCTTTTAATTTCCTGAAGAACCTTAAAATATCATTCATTACAAGTACTACACATATTTGGTTTTTAAAAGTCTCATAAATCAATAGCAGGCTGACTGTAATAATTATTACAAGTTAGTGCATAATTTTCGTGCTGAAGGCTGCATGCAGAACTTTAGCATATGCAAACGAGGCAATTCAAACTGTGTATAGATATTAATATGAAGAAGCAGGTAACGAGGTGCAGGCTATGAATTATGCATCAAGAGCGGCTGATCTTCAATGAGGAAAATGAATTCAGCATGTAATCTAATTAGTGATGGAAGTCTATTACATCTAACTGCAAAAGCAACCGTCCTTGAAACAAATTTATTTACAGTCCATGTTACCACTTGAAACAACTTTGAAATGATGTGTAAGACAACAGCTTAATTGTAAAAATTTTTTTGTTTGTTTGTTTCAGTTCTAGACCTGGAAGGCCTCCTAAGAGAACTCAAAGTGTCACCTCCCCAGAGAATTCTCATATCATGCCGCATTCTGTCCCAGGCCTGATGTCTCCTGGAATCATCCCACCAACAGGTAGGATCTCTAGAAACATCTTTTCTAATAAATTAACAGCCTAGGAAACCAGCAGTGAAATATCAATGGAGTTCCGTAATGTAACATTATTGCTACATAAATGTATTGTACATAATGCAAATTGAGTCAGCTCAGTACTATAGAATACAAATAACTGAGCAAATAAGAATCCTTTATATTTTTTTCCTTGTTGTTTTTCTTTATAAACAAAAAACCTTTCACGGCATGAATTACCTATCATTAGACAATAATCTCCCTATTCATTTTTAATAGATCAGATATCTTCTGATTTTTTGCTGCATTGCTTGATTAGATAATGCCGTCATGAATATAGTTGCCTGAAGAAACTGAGTTAGTTAAAATAATTCCATGCTGCACACATGTCTTTCTTAATTTTTCATCCTGAAATACTATTTTTGATATATCTCCTGAGGCTTATTACTAATGTAAAGCCCTGTAACAATCTGTTTCTCAAACTACTATTTTCTTTTGAGAGTTACTGTAACATCTCCTAGCAATGACTTGCTCTTTAGACACTGTTAAATTAAGAAAGGCTGTGCTGCAGGAAGGAAGTGAATAGAGCCACGTGAAGATGGAGGCACCTAGCAGTCACATGGTTGATGGTGGTGCCACATTTTCTTCATGTAATAATTATGATCGTAAAAGACCTTTAAGGTCTTCCAAGTCCAGCCATTAATTGTTAATGCTTCGAAGTTACCATTAAACCATGTCCCTCAGCCCTACATCTGTTAAAGATGAGATAAATTCTCCCAGCTGCTTCAGCAAAGCTCACCTTAACTTCTGCTTCTCCTTCAGTTGTTTCTGACTTGTTTGTGTAGTTCATTATGTAAAACAAAGGGAAGTTAAAAGAACAGAAGTTAATGGAGAAGAAAATTGCTGGGTTTTGTTGAATGGATAGGTGGCTGGATTTTTGTTTCTGGAGTGTATGCCCATGATTCCCTTCCTATTTTAAGTATGGCATGGTTTTGGTCTTAGCTGGCTAACGTTCTCAAAAAAACCCCTCACAGTCTGGGAAATAACATGCACTAGAAACTGTTGTCAGTTTGGATGCAAACATATCATCTGGAGAAGGGAGAGAAGTGAAGAGAGTTTAGCATATTGGACCAAAGTGGAGCCATGGCTTTGGATCTCAAGAGCTGCTTTACAGAGTGAGATAGGCACATATCCAGAGTTATTTAACTAGAAATATACAGTTTTTCAAAAGGCATAAGATCAAGAGAAGTGGCAAAATTGAGGCAAGTTTGGCAAGAGGGTGTTATGAAGCAAGGAAAGGGAAGTAGGGACAAGGTTGAGAAGGTGGGCAAGTACAGGAGGATGTTAGGCAGGTAGGATTCAGAGTGGTAGTCTGGGTGGATATGATTAGAAAACAAATTATTTGGGATTAGAATATTTGACACAACAGGACACAGCATAAAATGTACTAAAGGAAGTAGTTGATGTAGCATGACTGCAACGTGAAAATAAAAGTCTATGTGGAGAAAGAACTGAAGGTTTGCAGGATGGAAGTACTTGTGTTTATGAGCGAGAGATCAAAAGTTGCAGAAGCAAAGAGAATTTATTTGGGGGAAGTAAGGCAGGAAAATATCAAAGGAAGAAACGCGTGTAAAAAGTAGAAAGGAGATTACATGAAAGAAGTCGTAGAAAAATAAGCAGTCCAAAAACAGGGAGACGGGGAGAAAACCCCGTGTCAACAGTATCAGTTGGGGTTTTGTGTTACATCTAATACAAAAGAGCAGATCTCTTGATATACTATCTTCTGGGTATTTTTTTCCTTTTTTTATTCTGAGAAAGCAGCTTAAAATCACAACCAATGCCTTAAAGTATCTGATTCCTCTCAAGTCCTTTAAAGCTGGTCATAAGTTAATGATAAAAATGCATGGTACTAAAAACACAGATCCAGTTTCTTAGAATATCAGCCTGCAAAGCCAGATGTAGCTATTTTTAAAATGGTGATTAATCAAAAAAAAAGAAGAAAATTATTCATAATTAAAGAAAATAGTCTTACATAAGTTTGTCATCTATTGAACTTTTAGGATGGTAGTGCTTTTTGAGACTATTGCACAAAGAGGAAATATTTAAATGAAATTACTATTAAGTTTGAAGTGGTTTCATGTTATATGGTTTACCACAACAGAGGTGGGGAGCATGATATTTTTTCATTGTGGTGGTGTTGAATCTCAAGCAGCACAAAAAGTGCAAACACTGGCAGCGAAACCTGGGGTGTAGTGTTCCAAGGTGTATGGTGTAGCAGAGGTAAAGAATATCATGTCAGCAGTGTCATATGAGAATCCTTACAGATGGGTAAGTATAAAAATGGTTGTATAATCTGATCTAGTGAGTTTAAATCAATGAACATTTGTGCATCTACACTGTGAATAAGTATTTAAACCATTGTAAATGCCCTGCCAATAAAGAGCTGCTATAATTGCAGTAGGTCACACAGGTGCAATTATGTGCTACCAAGTTAGTTGATACTTAGAAAATCCTTGTCACTAGTGGACATTTTCCTCCATATTTTCATTTCATACCACAGAATAGTTGAGGTGAATAGGCAGTGCTGGAGATCATCTGGTCCATCCTCCACTGGTTGGTGTAGAGTAACTCAGAGCAGGTTGTTCAGGGCTGCAGCCATCTGGGGTTTGAGTGTCCTCAAGGATGGAGACTCCGCAGTGTTTCTTTGCAATGTATTTTGGTGTTTGTCTGCTCTTGAAATAAAATATTTTTTCTTCCTTTTCAATGGAATTTCCTGTATTTCAGTTTGTGCCTACTTCATGGTCATGGCTTCTTCTTACCCCCTACTTTCCCTTCCCCTTCTTCTTCCCTGTCCTCTTCCCCAAGCCTTTTCCGCATTGAACAGTCCAAGTCCTCTCAGCCTCAATCAAGTATCAGGTGCTTCAATCCTTTAACCATCTTTATGGCCCTAAGATGACTCCTTGTTTGAGAGGTTTATGAAGTTTGAATTTCCTGTTAGGATCCAGCTCTAAGCATAAAAAAAAAATCAAAGTACCACATTGTTAAGTGCTTCCCCCCCCGCCTTTCTTTCTTTTTTTGTAACAAATTCTTCTTTTTAAGCTTTATGATTGATTTAATAATCTGAGTATAATAACTAAGTTTCCTTCCTGCCTACAAAAGAGTGTAAGTGATCACACAAACAATTATATGCTATTTAATGCTCTTTAAATAACAGAGATCTGCAATTATTAGGTATATCTAGGATACATAATGCTATGATTTACCACATGATTTTTACTTTAAAATTTTCCTTTTCCTGAAATCTGATGCATAATACAGACATGCATGTTTAAAAGTGGAAATCCTGTTTTCTAAAGGGATAGGTTCTGCACAAATTGTTTATGTGTGCCCAAAGTAATGGCACAAAACTTGTCCAATATCAAAACTCATGAATAGAATGTTCCATCATCACTTAGAAAGGATTTTATATAGATAATTATTTAGGGACTAAGCCAAGATTTAGGGAATATATCGAGAAGGAAGACAAAAGGGAAAAGTTAATAATATTCCTCATTTCTTTTAACGAAGAAGTGAGGATCATCTCTTGTGTGGTATTCTGTCACGAGATTCATAAGTATTATCCACAATTGCTCATCTAACCACTGTCTCTCATTAAAGTAAACTCACAGAATGTTCCCAACTTTGAAAAAGACTGGTCAGCTGACAAAAAACAGTCTTTTGTTTATTAAAATAAATGTAGGACCTTTGAAGGTGTGACAAAATGAGAAATGTGTAGTAACAGGAAATGAAAAGCTTCTTGTCCAGAGAATTAAAATCTGCCTACGTTACAAATTATGTAGTCAGAAAAAAGAAGAGTTTGGCGTATGTTCAGACAGGTGTACTGACTTTTCAGGCTTATCTGGATAAAGCCTTGAAGCCCTTCCAAAGCTAGATGTCTCATCATAGTTAACTTTGATCCTCATATCTCTGTGTACTGCAGATCTTTTCTTGGCTAATGTGCTTAGAAAGCTTTAAAAGTTGTCTACAGTTGAAAAGGTAGATAATTGTAATTAATCAGGGAAGCAGAGCTGTAATTCAGGAGCTGAGTACATCATATACATTGTGCTCTGCATTTGTCTCTTCAGTTTTCAATTTTTGTTTTCATATTTTTTCTTAGATATTTTTAGTTTTTAAACTGTTTTGTAAAGCTCCTAATGATTCTTCTGGAGCTTGGTGTAGTGAGTCTGTTTCTGGGTACAGAGTCTGTTTCTGAGTACTTTCACAGGTGGTGAAATGTTAAACTACAAAACTCTGATACTTATTTCAGGAACTGTATCTTTCACTGAAAGAGAAAATGTATATATAAAGTGCTTTGCAAAATCAATATTACAGGGCATGATAAGAATACTACTTTGTATATCTATCTATAGCTATATATACATATAGGTAAGTCTTTGTAAATTGAAACAATTCAAAACACCTTACATATTTAATTTATTAGTGAATAAATGTTATTATTTTGCTTTACAATAGTTACTTCTGTTCACCTGCTTCTCTTACTTTCCAGTGCAGACTCCAAGCTTCACCTTCCTGTGAAATGCTTCACATGTAATAATTATAGCTACTTTCCTGTATTAAACTGTATTAAACTACTATTCTGTGCTTTTCTTAGCTGATAATCTGAAAATATAATTTCTAATCTCATGCTCATTTTTTCTCTGTCTGTATGCCTGAATCAATACAAGTATTTTCCACTTTCCATCCTATACAGAACTCTCTTAGCCACAAAGTATCTTTATGAGGGGTTAGAGTAAGGAGAGAGTTGAAAGGTTTTGTATAGATTATTTCAGCTTGGAGGACAAATGGAGTTCACACATGTGTCTATTGATAAAGTGTGGCAATATTTCAGCTGAAGTAGAAGATGGAATTATTTGGGTTTTAAAGAAAGATTAATCACATAATTAAATAATTTTAATTTTCTCTGGCTGACAGGTATTGATATTGTATTAGGCAGAACTAAAGAATGGTTAAAATATAATTATCGCTATTATAGCCGCATCATATTGAGTACAGCCAAGAAACAATATCTGTAGTTGGAAGTTTTTTCTCCTGATAGACTCAATCCTGTGAGGTCTTAAGAGTATTTAACTTACTGAAGTAAAGAGAATTGATTTCTACAAGTACTCCAGGGTCTAGAAATTAGAATCTTCTATAATGTTCATAGGTCAGAGTATCAGTGAGAAGATATACTAACTCAACTCTGTAAATAGATCATTTCATAGTTTAAAAAAATAATAAGTAAAGTGTAATTCAGGCCACCGGTCCTCTTCTGGAAATGCTGTCCTGTTTTTGTCAGTCTGTCATCCTGTTGAGTGGATGATTATCTTCTACTTTATCTCAAGACACTTTATCACTGAAAACCAGTTCTGGAATTTCCCTAGTTTTGCGTTCAAATGAGTCTCTTGAATTAGTTAATAATTGAGTTGTTTTCCCATGTAGCCACAAGTTTGATAAAAGTGCTCTAATCAAATAATTGTTGCAGCAACTATTAGGGTAAGAACCCACAAAAAGTAGGAAGCTGAGTATTTAGCTGTATAATCTCAGGCATATGCAAATTCTTTCTTTTCTGACTTTTGATACTTTGCTCCTCTATCCTCATTTTAAATGTTGTGTTAAATGAAACTTATTATAGTACTTGAGCAGAAGATACTGCCATGTAAGAATTTAATTTAGCGTCCTAGTAACTCAAAGATCAGACTCCTGTGAAAATGCGTTGACTTCATAAGCTCTTTGTAAGAAAATAAGATGTGACTACAAGGTTTATTATAGGCAAATGTGTGGAATGTCTCCAAACATGCAGATTATAAAGTGTCTCTGAATCTAAAGCCAACTTCTGACAATTATTTTCTTTCTAGCCATTTCTGACCATGAGAAGGCTTTCAGTATTTTGCTTATGATAAACAATGCAGACATTAAAACCAAGAATAACTCATAAAAGAGAACGTTTTATATTAATTTTAAATCAGTAGGAACTTGTACATTTTGCAGTATTATATTATACAACACTAAAATATATTCAAAGCCTATAGGGTACTGTTGGAAGACTCTTAAGTCAGAGTGAGACCTCATGAAGACTCACCCACTGCCTGTTGAGAGGAGTCCTTAGATTAAACTATTTCCAGAAATGCTCCCATGTTTTTTGATATAAAGGGAACAAGTTTGTTTGCTTAAAAACAGACTCTCTGATGAAATATTTAAGAAGTGAGAGTAGTCAGGTACCATGACATGCTCAAGGTACTCAAGAAGGAACTGAAGAATGAAGTTATTTTACAACATAGTTATAAGCTAGTGAATTCCATCTACTTGCATCTTGTAACTACTCATTTAGTATTAGGTTGTGCTGTAGAATTAAACTACTTTTGTCCTTGCGTGACATGATCAATGAAGAGTGAATAATATTTCTTCATTTTATATTTGATCTGCCTCCAGTACTACATACTTCGTTCAACAAAAGATGATTTAAAATTTATGGTCCACAGTTTCGTTATGATATATTTGATTCTCTAAGGCACGGGAAGAAACTTAGGGTAAATAGTTCATATTCATTTGTTGTTTGTTTTTTTTTATTGGTGGAAACAAATGTAGTTTTTAAAGTCATACAATCATAGATTTGGAAAGGACCTTCAAGTGTCATCTAGTCCAACCCTCCTGCAGTAACCAGGAACACAGAATCATAGAATCATAGAGTCATAGGATGGTTTGGGTTAGAAGGAACCTTAAAGATCATCTAGTTCCAACCCATTGCCATAGGCAGGGACACCTCCCACGAGATCAGGTTGCCCAATGCTTGTCCAGCCTGCCTCCAGAGGGGGGGCATCCACAACCTCTCGGCAACCTATGCCAGTGTTTCACTACCCTCACCGTGAAGGACTTCTTTCTTATATCTAACCTGAATCTCCCAGCTTCCAGCTTACATCCAGTGCTCCATCTTTAACTAGATGAGGTTGCTCAGAGCCTAATCAAGCCTGGCCTTGAATGTCTCCCACAGGTGGGGCCTCCATCCGAATAACTGTCTCCTGGTTAAGTGCAATGTGTGCTGTGGAGTTTTCCAGATCTCATGCAAGGTCCTAAATATGAAGAAACTCTCTCATAAAGGTGTTAGGTAGCACAGATATTTTTGCTATATGAGACAGAGCATAGGTGAACATATAAATTTACTCAAGTAAAAGATATCTTCAAGAAAAGTACGCAAGCGAGCATAATTATATCAGGGAAGCTTTAGAAGACTACAACTCAAATAAAAATAAGAACTGTGTAATGTATTAATTGTTTTTATTAATTTTTGTTTTAAGATAACTATTCTAAATGTTTCAAAGAGTCAAGCATATAATGATCACATCGTATCTTACTTTTCAGGAAACTAACTTACTGAACAGAAAATGAACTTTGTCAGTTTTCCAAGGATAACCAGTCGCTATAAGTTGTCCTTATGACATAGAGCTCTAGTAATGTTGCTTGCATGCATTTTATAAGACAAGATAGCATACTATCACAATTATAATGATTCCACTATCAGTTACTCTCAGTGCACTGCATTGTTGTTACTAATGCTGTCCTATGAGATATACTAGACCTAACATAAACAATTCTTAACTGGACTAAGGTTTTTGAAGAGGACAATTGTTCTGGCTCAGATCCATCAGGATTTCAGGGCCAGATTATTGCACAGTCTTGATTCTCTGTAAGTTGCTTACTGATTTTATTGCTGGTTGGAAATCAGATCTGTATTGTGATGTGAAGTTAAGCATGCAGAAAGATGTGCTGATGAACTGCATTGTAAATATAAAATGATCTGTCAGTTATTGCTTACGGAGCTTGTGGTTTACAAAAACTGTTGGTCCATGCTTTCAAAATGCTAAGTTTGAAAAATGCATTTTATTTTCTTCTGATCAAAAGACTTTTATTGTTTCAAGGTGGAAAAAATGGAGAAATAGTTAGCTGAGTTAGTTGCGTGCTGTGTGCAGCAATTGGAATGGTGAGCAGAGTGGGATGGAAAAGTGAAGGAAAAGGACCAAAAAAATTATGTCTGCTATGCAGTTAAAAAATGGAGAGAAATGGGAAGGAAAGAGAGAGACTTCTTTATGAGCTGGTATAACAGCTTTATTTAATGTTATACAAGTTCATTTGTTTACTGTTTCCATTAATTTTGTGACTGCTGAGAAGTTGCAAAGCCAGCTTGTTGCAGGATTTGTATCATTTCTTTCAAAGGATTGTCCTACTTCATTTGTCCCTATAAAGGCTTCATTTTATCTTTCTGAAACTTTTTTTTAGTTATTAATGTTTTACAAGTAGTTCTTAAATCAACTCCTTTCAATCCATTCTCTTAATTGTAATGAGATACTGTGTTCAAGTTGTCAGCAAAGAATAAACTGTTACTGCTACTAGTGTTAGAGGTGTGACTACTATGGACATTTAGGGAAAAAAATCTTAGGTTGGGGAGAATGTTACTGCTACTACATTGCTTTGATGAGGTCATCAATTAACAATGTACTAGTTTCTGACTATAAAATTAGCATTATGTGAGAACTGAGTGAGTTGGGAAAAAGCAAACTACACCAATCAAGACAAAATTAATAATGTCACTGAGTCATTTTAACTCATCAAAATCCATAGCAATGTCAGAGAGACAGACAGTGTACTGACAACCTTTACTAAAAAGTTAGGTTTTGTCAACATTAGGTGGTGGCTGAGATCTAGATTGACACAGGGGACACAGAACAAGTTGCACGGATTGTTTTAAATGAGCAGATGCATCTACTAAATTTCCTTTTCTCTGTATTTATTATGCTGCCTGCTGTCACAGGCTCTAAGGCCACACATATGGTTTGAGCAATGCAGTTGCTCCTAGTGAGTGGAAAGTTAATAGAATATCATTGCTTTCTACAGACTACATTTTTATGTTTATGTCTCTTACAGTGGAAATATAGAATTTAAACCATGAGCTAGTATCAGCTATGTATTCTAATAATCTCCATATATGAGTACATCGGGTTACTGCATCTACCTTACTGGAAACCATGAAAATCGAGGGTAGAATCTTAAATATACATAATAAAAAGGATGACATCACATTTTTCTTTTGACTATAAAAAAATACTTTAATCCATGCAATGAGGCATCAATCCAATATGTGTAAACCTAGATATAATTATTGTATTAGAATACTGACTCTCTAGTATCATAGAATCATAGAATCATAGAACAGATTGGGTTGGAAGGGACCTTAAAGATCCTCGAGCCCCATAGGCATTTAAGCTTGGACTTCCAATGGTGAAAAAAGCTGCTTAACACACTGCAGACAGTGATAGTTTTCCTCTGTATTCTTGCTTGATAAATGCACGTGAATATAGGCAATTTAATAGCCATAACTTGCTGCATCACAAGTACATTCCTTTTACAAATACCAGGCTAAAAACAAAAATCAGACAAAAAACCCCAAATGATTTTCAGCATCACATCAGTATTCAATGCAGGTATTTGAGAAGAGAAAGGTGATTTCTTGTGAATCAGTACATTTGTTTTGAAAAGTATCACAAAAGATTCTAGTAGATTAATATTTCATTCGAGTGGAAAAAAACAGTGGTTTCTATGCACTCAGTCACTGTGTGACAAAACAATTTTTAAAGTAATTTTTTTCCTCTATCGAAAGCTCAAACTATTTTCAGCCTTTAAAGTTTCAGATATACAGATGCTGAACACATTGAGAACAACATATTCCTAGAGGTGAAAGACAAAAAATACAGCACTTTTGCCTACATAGTGTATAACAATTGGAGCTTCATGTTTATGGAGTATGGAATAGCTCATTATGAAATACGTTTAACTTCTTATTTTTAAAACATAGCCATGAGAACACTTTTTAATAAAATGTAGATGCTGATTTCTGTTATCACCTGTGCTAAAATGTTATATGGAAAGACGTATCTAAGGAGTTATACGTGTAGAACCAGAATCAATATTATCATTCTAGGTAACTCTTTCATTAAATTAATAAAATCTGAATGCCTACACCCCATGAAGGTCTTGACATGAGATGCTACTATTTAGGCTACTATTCTTGTAAAGAGTATGATTTTACTAATAAAACAATTCAGAGCTGTTTTTTGCCTTGGAAGCGTGGTATCTTGCAACTTACAACTGCAGATCTAAACTCTTTTCTTGTTCTATCCATATCTTCTTTTCAGGAAGAGTTTGTGGTTAGCTCAGTTTCATGTACTGTCCATAGCCAGTTCTTTACTGTGAAGGTGGTGAGACAATGGAACAGGTTGTGCAGAGAGGTAGTGGATGGCCTCTCCCTGGAGGTGTTAAGGCCAGTCTGGATGAGGCACTGAGCAACCTGGTCTAGTGGGAGGTGTCCCTGTCCATGGCAGGGGTGTTGGAACTAGGTGATCTTTAAGGTCCCTTCCAACCCAAACCATTCTATGATTCATCACTATCCTACAAAATTACTATAAGGATGTGAATTTCACTTGTTGAGTTTTCTAGTTTTGTTTAAAGGAACTAGAGGCAAAGTTTTATGGAAGTTTTATCTTTTGCTAGACCAAGTGCCAACAATTTACAGGCTTTTGGAACACAAGCAACTACCTGATGAAGTTAATCGCTACTAAGATTTAAAAGTATCTGAAAGCAATTAAAAATGCTTATATCTGCTCAATAGCTGGGTACCGTTTGTCCAGTGTGAGGAAAAATATCTTGCAATATTTTTTTTTTTTTTTAATTCTTTAATTGCTTTCATGTTTACTCCAGGAGTGAGGTTTTGATCTTTTGAATTTACCTTTCCTCTAATTTACTCCTGTTCCAGAGGTGCCAAGTTAACTTTCTGATGATGAAGAGCTAAGAAAACCGTATGTTTTCCTATATGTATAGTCCCCTAATCACTGTTCAAGAAACCATGCCTTCAGACCAAACATAGGATAATTACCATATCCCCATCCACTCAAAAATTCTAGGAACTGTTGGATGATTTTGCACTTGGGAAGAAAGTATTTAAAGTTTTCATGAGGGATCTTTTTTTTTTTGTAGAAAAGACAAGGTTGTCATGAGATAGACAGTTATATATACATATCCTGTAACTTAGTATAATTGAGTAAATTGTAATTTGTAAATCTTAATTGTAAATTTTTAATTGTAAATTGTAACTCAGACAATTTCTTTTTTAGCGGACTTCTGTCTGCATAANAGTTTCTTTTTTAGCGGACTTGTGTCTGCATAATTTTCTCAAGAAAAATACTCGCTCTTAGATTACTTTATAATTGTTAGTTGCTGTCTTCAGAGTGTCAGTAGAGTTTGTTGTTATTATCGATGTGCTTTATGATGTGTTTTGTTTTCCATTTATCTGTCTGTCTATTTATTTAAATCTCCACTTATCAAGATGGAATTTGCTGGTATCAGTCAAAATATTAAGCTTAACATTGAGATATCATCTCAAAATACCTCAAGTACCAAGACTTGCTCTGGGTATACACTTATTCTATGTTAACAAATATTTCAGAATTTTATACAAGTTGTCTTTGTGACTGATTATTTCCAACAGTTCTGAAAACTGTTAGAATGATTAGAATATGTAATTGTTTATCCCTCCTAATTTGAGACTTTTTCGATAATGAGCCCTGGAAATTTCACTGGTTCCATATTATACAGATTTAGCCTAGGCATTAATTTTTGAACTATATGAACTCTGCTCTATAAACTTACAGAAATATGTTAAGAGGAAGTTTATTAATTTACCATCCTTTTTCTCACTCCTTTCTCAGGTCTACTTTGTCTTTATTTAATATTCTGGGTTTTTTTCATTAAATCTTTAATAACAGAAAGAAATATTTTTGTAATAGCTATAAGTGAAGAATAACATGAAATGCTAACTAGATTTTCCTTGAGATGTTTTATCTTACCATTCATTCAATTTTTTTTTTTTCTTAGTCTTGTCTAGCTGACCAGAAAAGAGTTTCACACAACTTACTTTGACCAATGGACTGATACTTTTGAAATTAAAGAGTACCAGGTCTTTGTATTAGAAATGATGATATACTTTTTCAGAATTTTCATTTATTTTTCAGACCAAGTAATTTAATAGATTCAGTAGGTAACCCAGATTAAAGTAGGACATAGGCAGAACTGAAGGATATTTAGTGCAGCCCTTATATAACTTGTGATCAGGTTGGGTGAAGGTTATTTGATTTAAATTAGATTCTGTCTCACATCTTAGTCTGTTTGAATTCTGTGTAACCACAGAAACCACATTTTTCCTGCCCTTGGATAATACTTTTTGCTTTGCATAAAAAAACCTGCAATGTTTTTTGTTTGTTTTGTTTTGCTGTATAATTCAAAACTGTTTATATAACCTCTGAGATAATACTGTCTTTTGGAGTTGTATTTGAGTCTGCTTCATTGCTTCTTTTAGAATTATTCATGATTTAATTGTATTTATTCACTTAACACAGATCCATCTGTGGCTTGCTCCCAGTAGAAGTCTCGTTCCTCATTTCATCCTCAGTCACTAAATGCTTAGCTCTCACATATTGCTTAGCTGTGTCTCACTTTTTCTGTAGTACTGTTCCTATAGTTACTTAAAGTGATTTTTTTTCTACAAGTGTTTACTGTATAATTGTTTTTATTTGCTACTCTGATATTGTTTCTGCTGCCCTGATTTTATATTTGCATTTAAAGGTCACATTATTTTACATGGTATCCTGTCCTCTAGATCTTTTTTAAGAGATTTGAAAGTTGATTATATCCTAATCAATTATTTTGGGGGAAGGAAGGAATATTGATGTCACCATATGTGGTTTGGTGCTTCCTGATTTCTTTGAATAATTTTGATTAGGCCCCTAAATTTTGTCCTCTACTCTCTTTTAAATGGAGTATGCAAACAAAGCAAATAAATATATATACATTCCTTCCTCCTGTTTTTAAAAACCGCTTTTCCTTTTAAGTCAATAATGTATATAAAATTGGAATGGAAAGGTATTTAATAGAATAGAATGTAACAGAATATAGTATGAATTTGGAATATAGAATATATCTTTTTTAAGGGACATAGAGCAGGTCTGACCAAAATTTAAAGCAAGATTATTAGTTTAGTTGTAGACACCCTAATGCTGTTGCTTCCAGCTCAACAGTCATTATTTTCCTTATTCTTAACATGTTGACCATTCATAAATTGTTTCTCTCCTCAGTCTGGCTAATCTAGTAAATATGGGAGGAGTGCCATTAGGTAATGTTTTTATAACATTATTTATAAAATAAGCACTGATAGTTGCATATGGGAAGTGATTTCCAGTGTTCACAATGGTCATTATTTCTCCTGACTGCATCTCAAGTCCATTTTGTCAAATTTTCGATTAGAATATGGACTTAAATTCTTACCCCTTTTTTTTCTTTCTCAGCTTCCTCTTGCTTCTTTGCTGGTTGTCAGAAAATTTTCAAACAATGAAATTATTGCATTGTTTCATGTATTCCATGCATCTTCTAGGAGAAACTCCACTTAAGAAAATGGCTACTTTATGAGAAATCTTTAGTTTTGTATAAAAACATTTCAAGACTATGTTGACAAATACATCTTCTCATGCTTTCTAGCCCATTAAAGTTCAACTATAAAGAGTAACTTTCACAGTTTTTTAAAAATTGAAATTATGGCAAAGAGTTGCCTTTTTTTAAAAAAACCTCCCGATTTCTCTTTTTAACCTGTTTCCCATCTGGTCTATAGAGCTGGACATAATTCTTAGATGTTGAGGCCTTCAGGATTCCATTCTCCCTGTGGAATGTAAGAGAAAAGTGCTA
Source organism: Turnix velox (assembly GCA_013400935.1). Classification (NCBI taxonomy): domain Eukaryota; kingdom Metazoa; phylum Chordata; class Aves; order Charadriiformes; family Turnicidae; genus Turnix; species Turnix velox. The sequence continues at coordinate 978,459 of VZTY01031000.1, forward strand.
CATAAGAGAAGTTCTGCTTAGAGTGAGTGAGCACACTTCAGAGAATAGAGCTTTCTAGGTACAGATCTAGGTATGGTTTCAGCCCCTCCTGAAAGCCAGAAGCTGAGGGAAAGCTAGTAGGTTTTCGTAAGTTCTTTTTAGAGCTGGAAATAATTTTAGATACTTCTTCCTCTTTGGTCTGCCACTGCCTTCAGGGAGGTGGAATTAAAAATATACTTGCAATACGAAAGAGATCATTCATTGTCAACCTGGATGCATCACTATGATAACATGATGAAAGAACTTTCATTCCTCAGCTAGTGCCTCTCTGTGGTGTATATACAATATGAACATACTAATTCAGATATCTCAGCTTATTCTCCACTGAACAAAGTACAGGCCCATAAACACCACTGAGAGTCATCACCTTTGAATTTACTCCAGTGAACAGAACTACATCTTTCTGAGAATGTTTTGAGGTTGTCTGAATGCTCTGATGAATTAATTTTTCAGGTTTTTCTGTGCCACAATATAAAGCACAAACAGTGATACCATAGTGTCCTACTCTCATTTCTACATCTAATTCATGCTTTGGCAATAACTTTTGGGACCAACCACTGATTGTCTTGCTTAGTAGAGTTCCTACTGATAACCCTGTTACTGCTTACGTGGGACAGATTTTATCAGTAATCAAGCTGTGAAGGACTCAATTCAGTAGGTACTTTGCATTCTTTAGAAATACATACTCTGACATGAAATCTAGGTTTTGATTAAAAGATGAATGTTTATGTTATGAAATCAGCTTGCCTCCCTAATTTGATTTTAAAGGGAAGAGAAACAAAGGGAAAAAATTAACTGACAAAATATTTAGCAGAAACTAATAGAAGGTAAGTGAACTAAAAGAATTCAAAGTTAATTTTATTTTGTTTTGTCTATCAGGAACTATATTTTATTTTATTTTGTAAAATCAGAGTCCTTTGAACAAAGAAGAAAAGAAAGAACGTTTAGTAGAAATTATTTCTTTAATGAACAACACAAGGCATGTGTTGGTTTGAGGCTTACTTTATTTTGCTTAGAAACAAGATGTTGAGATAATTTTGTAGTATTTCTTTATGAGCACAAAACTAATGTTAAAGGAAATATATCCCTTGAAATGTGAATTCCAAAGCAGAGCATTGATTACATTTCTTTAGAAATGGCAAGCATAGAAGTAAATATCTTCAATATATTTTCACTATCTCAGGAAGAAACCAATTTTCCCTAGCTTTAGCCACCTAAGAAGTTAGCTATCTAGGAGCACATACATTTGTTAATGTCTGAAATGTAGCTGCTGAAATCTTAGCAAGTTATCTCCTTTCATAGCCAGTGGAAAGTAGCAGACATCTCCAGAGAGCGATACATCTCAGTGTGAGATAGGTCACATGAATCACCCTCTGGAAATGCCTGTGTCTCTTCATTGACTATAGGGAACTGAGATGAAGAGTTTGGGCTGAATGTTTAAGTTTTATAAGGTTAATGTTAAATTAGATGGGTGAAGCTGTCAGTCTAGGTAAATTATTTTAAAAGTGTGGACGCAGAACTGTGTCTGCATGTTGTCTGTTAGATGAATCTGTGGAAATGATCAATATGTTTTGAAGTATTTAAAGAAGCTCAGTATGTGCTGGGTATAGTAATAAAAGGAAATAGGAAGAATTGTATTTTATGATTTGCACAAAATGCTGTATATCGCATGCAATTTAACAGACAATCAAATCACATTTTAGTCAAGGATTGAAACTTCTGAAATCCCTCTGGAATCCCTGTGAATTGTATCTGTTCTAGTAGCTGGGTTCATGACATAACATGTACATATTTTAGTGCACTTAAAAGACTGATAAATCTTTTCCTGTGATACTGAATTAATATGCTATTTAAACAACTGAAGACATGTTATTTCTCAGTGTTAACTGCGGTAGAATTACTGGGTTTAGTGTAAGAACAAGGATAAATTGCTATAAAATTTTGTTTATTTAGAGGGCTACAATGAAGTAATACTAATTTGCTAAAGCTACTACCCCAGATTCTTTTAGAAATTATGTCCTCAGTCATGCCTGTAACTCTACAGTGTTTCTTCTAAGACATATATGCTGTTTCCAAAGTATCAAAAAACTCCAAAGACCTTAATTTTTGAAATCTGAATCAGCATGAAATGAATTTGTAAATCCAGATCCCCAAGCTGGTAAATGCTGAATTGCGACTTCCCATGCTAACTTTAATAGTTACTCCTTAAAAATGCAGCTTTAAATATCTTATTTGGCACAATGTCCCCTTTGCTACAGTGCTATATGGAAGGACTTTAATCTCAAAATACTTAATGTCCTGCAGTAATCAGGATCAAGTGTGGGTGAGCTCTCCAATCAGCAGTAGTTGTCTGTATCTAGTTTTAGATACAATGTCCAGTTCTATGTATTTGCAATTATGAATGTTAAGTCTGAATAGTAAATATGGACAGCTCAGTTATGTTAAAAGTTTATTGCCCTTTGTTTTTTATGATCTTTATTTTTTCTGCAGATACCTGACAAAATTTGATGCATATTATCTATTAAAGGGAAAACTTATATTAGTTTTTGTGTAAGTAAGGATGAGCATTACAATCCTTAAAAAAATTCACATATGAATGATAACTTCTTGGACTACAGATTGCTTTTATTTTATTTTGTTAGTGTTTTGTCTCTCCTAATCCATACTTGCCTACTGTGTTTCAAAAGGGAATCAAATTGGTTTTGTAGTACATTAATGTTTTATGCAATATTCCTTAGAGAACATTAAATAAAAATAAAAGAAAAAGGTTGACCTCTAACACTTACACCCATTTCTTATGTCAAACTGGGAGATGTTGAAAGCCCTATATGGTCATAACCCTTCTATCTAACTGTGACCCTCCTTAACATTAAGCAGGTGACTCGATTAAACATAAATCAGGCATAAAATGCCCTGCATGAGGCAGCACAGTGAATCAAGCAAATTATCAAATGGCAAAACTCATTCTGTGCTATGGGCAATGTAAGCTGCCAGCACTTATACATCAAAACTTCACTCAATGTAAGATTGATTTTATTTTATTTTGTTTATTTTAATTCCCTACAGCAAGCTGTGTTAGTTGTGTAAAATGCTGTCTGCATCATTACGTTCTTAAGAAATGCTTTTCTTGCTTAGCAAAGGCCGATCACAATCTTTAGCAACACAATCTATCTCGGACTAGATTTGCTGCACTTTGTAGTGGGTTCTTGTGGAGCTAATTTTTTTTTGTTATAATACCCAAACTTAAGCTTCTGTGATTGTATAGATTTTTTTTCTGTTTGTTTGTGAGTATACACACACTATCTACTTTATCAAAAATATGAGCACCAAAGGGATAATATTATAAAATTGAATCACCAGTAGCCATTGAAGAGATTTTCCAGTTTCAGTGAAGACACTGGGATTAGAGTGTGTAAGTCCAATCTTAAGGCAAGAATGAATTTTTATGTAAGATGATACATGTCTTCCTTTCACAGTTGCTTTTTATGCTGCCTTAAAACATGTCAAAATAATCCCCAGCAGAGGAGCCTAAAAGGAATGTCAGCTCTGTGGTTATGTAAATCGAATTGAGTGCTTTACAGCAGGTTTAAGATTTTTATAACTCAGGAGTTGTTAACAGCCAGCTGGTTTGTATCTGTTTTTTATGGTTATTCTTGTCATAGGCAGCCTCCACAATTTTTAATTATATTTTATGGTATGTGTTTCTTCTCCTCTTGAATCCCACAGCCACTCTTTGCTTCAAAAGATATTTTCCACTGGGAAGAAAAGAGGCATTGCTTTGGGACTCCATCATTAGAAATACTGTTGTATAATTACCTCCTGGTTACAACAGTGGAGTGTGAATATCCATCGCAGATCTCTAACTTGTGATGCTGGGATTGAAATCTGTAGTATTCTGCTCTCCCTGTTAGGATGTGATGCCTGCAGTCCTTAGCTCAGACTGTTGTCTTCTGCTTTTAAGGAACTGATTTACAGTTTTTGTTGCATCCACAATACAAATTCCTCTTTGCTTCACACTTCAGGATTGGATACATGCTTTGTACTTTGCAGATGTGATTGTTTTCTAGATCACCACTCATTTTGTAACATGCATTCTCAAAAGTGCTGTATTTTTTATTTATTGCACTGACTGTAACAGTGATGCTGGACAAATGTAATCTTTTAAATGATTTTATAGCAGTGTCATTTCAACACTATTGGCTGATTCCCATCTGGAGTAAAATGAATTTAAAACATCCAGAGGAGCACTTTTCTCTGTCTGAAAACAAAACAACCATGCCTGATAGCCTGAAAAGCCAATGCCTTATTTTTTGATAGACTTTGAGAATTTATGAAATATTTAGTTAAGAAGACATTGCCATATACTATATGTTCTTGAATGTTTTACAGCATTTTGTGAGTGTCCTCCCTCCTTGATACGGACCACTCTCTAATTGTCTTTTAATGGGAGATCTTCCTATTGAAACATCTCCTCTCCTTGAAGATGTAGTGATGTAAGAGTAAGAGCCTTAAATAATTGATCATATGGAGAAAGCTGCTTGTAAGATGGTTAAAAGACTGTTAAGCTTGACAACCGTAAGATAACAGAAAGACTACTCTAAGCTTTTTTTTTCTGTATGAGGTTGAGAAAATTAACACTTGTTTTTAGTTATAGGTCTAAAATAGCTACAGTCAATCTCACTTGAAAAGCCCGTTTTGAAAGTGTAAAGGAAATAATTTGTGCTTTTGTGTTGTATTCCAAGAATTGATTTGTGTGATCCATTTCCATTATTTTAACAGACTGAAATCAATAGAAGTATTATCATCCTACCTAATATATTCAGACATTATGACTCTATAGATCTTATTGTATTACACAAACTTATATTTAAATTTGAAAGTTAAATGTTTATTCTGACCCACTTATGGTCTAATACCTAATGTCAGCCGTGTCTGAACTACGAATTCAAATCTCTCTCCATACTGAGTTGGCTTTATGTTAATTTTTAGGGCTGTGGATGTACCATGCAACAAAACATAAATATACAGGATAAATACTTAGCAGAATCAATTTGGTAGAATTTTATGTAAAAAAATAAATTTAGTTGGAAGTTCAAGCATCCTCAAAACACCTTTAAAATTCTAAGGCTGCTGAAAATAAAATTTGAATATTGGTAAGCATATCTTACTAAAATACTTTTTGGAGGTTTTTATATTATTATTATTGTCAGTTTATCTCAGTGTTACTCTTACTTTATAAAGTTAGGAATACATAGGAAGTTACTGCTTACAAATACATAAAATAGGAGTGCAATCTGTGTAGAAATGATACAGTAGGAATAGCATGCACTAAACCTGCAAGACACATACAATGCTATTTTTACCCTCTGGCCATTACAGATGCATAGAAATATAGTATAATAGTTTTTTAAAAATAGAAAAGACAAGAAAAATTATAGCCCTTATGTCAACTATATTAGGCACATACATGATATTTGTGTTTTAGGGATTAGAGTACTACAGCTGTAGTTCATGGCTTCACCTCTCACCCCAGCCAGAACTGCCTGTACTTGCTAACCATGACCCACAAAATTAATCATCACTGCTTTCTTCTCTAGGGCTGTTGAGATTAGTGCGGCCTGTTTAATGATGTTTGTTCAGGGTTCAAAACCTTATCTACTGATGATACTCTGGAAAGTAAAACATTGAATTTTTAAGTACTTTCTGTAGCCATATTTTAACAATTTGAAACAGAAATAATTCTATACTGAAAAAAAACCCTCTGCTTTAGGGCAGTACTTGAGCATGCCTTAAAGTCTATGTTTGACTAACTGTGAAACTCTGAAAGTACCTGCGTATTTCAGTCAGACAGTAGTGTATCAAGGAAGGCATTACTTGGATGTTACTGTGTGGTCTGTGCCACTTGATCTGCTTAAAACAATTAATTTGAAAAAAACAAAAATAGACAGTTTTGACTTAATTAGGGGAGTTTCTGTATCTGTCAAATCTGTAAAGGTATTTTAGCAGAAAAAAGTCTGTGCCAGGATTGACTGAACCAATCAATCTGGAAAAACGTATTAGCAACTGAAGAGGTTGTTGTATGAATAAGGCTTTAATGCATTAACATACGCTAGATTGATCTTTGCATGAGAATTTTCTCCACCATTTGTACTTTTCTATTTAAATCAAACTTCAGTTTTCCCCTTTTTGTGAATTTACACTTCATTTTTGTTTAGAAGCCAGGTTGAGAATGGTGCTTATATAAATTACATTCTTAACTTCAAATGAATGTAGAGATAAAAACTGATGGGTTTTTTCCTACTGTATCCTTAAACAGGTAACCCGTTCTGATAGTTTGCAAATGTACACCTTTTTTTCCAGTCTGTAAAGTATGGAAAGATTATTAAATAATCATATTGCTCCTCTTTCTTTTCAGATAATTTAAAAAAATATCTTATGGCTTTATGGTACAATTACATTAGAAGGAGTGTTTTTTTTATAATCCTTAATATCCCATTTTTCAGAAGATTACTTCCTTTACAGTCAACAAAAAAATAAATAGTTATATTTTACAAACATAAGGTAAAATCATTATATTCCCTGTTGTTACTTTTTTTTTCATAAACTTATTTTCATAAGTAGCTTTAAAGGAATTAGGATTTGTTGACAAATCATCACGAATTGGGAGAATTTTGGTGTTTTTTCATGAAAAATTGGTAGACTCTTGATTTTATTCCTTTGCCTCAGAACTGCAGTTGATCAACTTGAATTTCAAATTAGTAAAAAATCTTGTATCTATTAAGTCAGTGGTTTTAAGAAAACTCCACCTAAACTACCAAAAATCCTAAATGCTTCTTTCCTGTTCTTTGTTAATGCTTCCTAGGCTTAAAAGTATTTTGTGACCTTTTAAGGTGCTTGGTAAATTTGAAAGCAGTGTTTCACTTTCATAGCTCCTCTGTGAATTTTTCCCTGTGTACACTTCACACTGAACTGCTGCCCTCACTTCTTAGACAAGTTTGGTTTTCAATTTATGGGCTTTGTTTGACTTTACATGTTAGAACCAGGGCTGGTAACAATATTAATACATACTTTGCACTTTATTGTAGCTTTGTACCGTTCTTGATTGAGTAATATTAAATAATCCTTCTGTAAGATAAGAAAGCATTACCTTCATTTAATAGGTAGATGGGAATAAAATTGAAAGGTAGAAACTTTAAATTGAATGGAAGTTTAATGTTTTGGAGCTTATAAAGTAGCTAGAAATAAGAACATTGGTGAAATCATCTCTTTGCTAAAAAGATAAGATTAAAGCAATTGAATGCAAAAGTATTTGATCCTATTATAAAGTTCATGTATCATAAAATGTTTTAAGTTGGAAAGGACCTTTAAAGATCATCTAATCCATATTCCCTGCCACATGCAGGGACATCTTTAACTAGATAAAGTTGCTCGAAGTCCCGTCCAACCTGAAATTAAACACTTGTCACCAGTGATGGAGTATCCACAGCTCCTGTAGGCAAACTATTCAGTATCTCAACACCTCATGGTAAAAAATTTCTTCCTTATATCCCATGTAAATCTACATTCTTTCAGTTTAAAGCCATTGATCCTTGTTCTGCCACTTATCATCTCTCCATCTTCTTTGTAAGCCCTGTTTAAGTATTGAAAGCCTGCAGTAAGTAGTCCCTGGAGATTTCCCTTCTCTATGCTGAACAACTTTGAATCTCTGTCTTTCCTCATAGAAGTGTTCCATCCCTCTGATCAGTTTCATGTCCCTCTTCTGGATCTGTTCCAACAGGTCCATGTCCTCCTTATGTTGGGGATTCCAGAGCTACATGCAATACTCCAGGTGGGGTCTCACAAGAACAGAACAGAGAAGGGAGAATTACCTCCCTCAGCCTGCTGTCCATGCTTCTTATGATACAACCCAGGATATGGTTGGCTTTCTGGTGTTGTATTTGTTTGGTGTAGAAATGTCAAACTGTTCATTTAGGAGACGAGAAGTGTGAATCCATCCGAAATTCCTGTATATTGTTAACTTTAGGAGGCAATCTTTTCCATGCACTGAAGCCATTTTAGAACTCATTTTGTATTTCATACTCTTTCATATGAGGAATATCAATCACTTATGCTTGAATGGTAGCAGCTTCCAATGAAAATAGAACATTCCACTAAATTTCACTGAAGTTTTCCTGCAATGTAAGCTTTATTACAGTGAGCACAAGAGTAGAAAAATCCTACTTGTAAATATTTTTCTTCTAAAACACGGTCAGTTGAGATATTGCAATAGTGCCACTTTTGAAATGTGTTTTCTGTAGTCGAAAAGGGCAGGATGTCAACAGCAAAGAGAGAAAAATGTAAATACAAATGCGTGTACACTCTTCAGATTTGACTGTGATATTACTTTGTGCATATATGAGCATCTCTGTAGATGATATGGCATCTTTATTAAACATTGTTGCTGGAAGGATAGAATGGTGTTGATTCATCTGCCTTTATTCTGTGAAAGCTCACTATATTCTAGCCCTTGGTTAGCATACAGCTGAGATAAAATGCAGTTCTCTTGTGGCCTGTTATTGCTGTTGAAAATCTGTTTTGATAGATGAAGGAAGTACTCTTTTTCAAACTCGGAAAAGAATTATGTCATGTAAGTAATACATCTAATTGAAGAACAGAACAAACATGGGGAATGCTAGAATTGTCAAATAAACTTCTTGTCCCACTTGCACAAAAATTTTATCTTAATTTTGTGGGCTGTAAATGTATCATAAAATAAAATTCAACAATAGATTTGCATCCTTTTAAAAATAAAATCTTGTGTTCCCAAAAGCGAGCATATAGGTTAATGTGTCTTCACTGATGATTAATTGTTAAATTTTAAAGAAAGCCAACAATTTAGTGTAAGGAATTGCAGAAACCCTATAATTTCCCCTTGTTTCTCTGAAACTTATGCACACCAAAAAAGCTTGAAGTTCTGTACCTTAACAGTCCATGTGACATGTTTCACATGTTCTCAACTTCACTTTAGAAAGTGGCCACCAAGCTCATTGGCTGTGTGGTGAAAGATGCTGCAAGTTATAATCAAAAGTTTAGACATGAAATCTTACTAGCTAACTGTATGGCTTCCAAAATAACTTCAAATCAACGTTAGTATTAAGCTGTTAGAGTGTACATATTGTTCTGATTTCTAGGGTATAGTAATACCAATGCTCATGTTCAATTCATACGGAACATTTTAGTCTAGAAGTTACAGTGTTGAAGACTACTAACGTCCTCATATACATATCTACTACTTATCATAAACAGGCTATGCTTATTTTTACATGAACAATTAAAGACATTTGCTCCATAGACACCATCTCTGGTGTTGATAAACTAAAGGTTTAGTATTGAGATTGCAATTTATAGTTGGTTGAATTAGATTACTCACGACTGGAATAAAGGAGATTTATCTAGATACTAATCAATTTTATGTGAATTATTTTCATTACTCACTTTGTGCTAAGTGTGCAGACCCTCTTGCCAATCAGAATGTCAGAGAAGTCTAAAACTTGGAATTTACATGAATAGAATGAGAAATCATAGAATGCTTGTCTCATTTACAAATGATATCACGAGTCTTTCTTGGGGTTCTGCCCCATCTTGGTATCCCCTTATGCTTACATACTTGGTGAGCTTTGAATATTTGTCCATAATAAGATAGGCAGTGGTAGCAGTCAGCTCTTGACTTCAGTGATTATGCCTTTTGGAAGCATGTATGATCACATATGTAAATCTGAATTTACAGATGGCTGCAGATTTTCAGTATATATACTGCAATTATGTTGTTATGGTAGGAACCGTTGAAAAGATGCTGCATGTATTTTTTATATCATAACCAAATACAAAAATTGTGTACTCATTATAAATATCACCCTTTACCAGCTTTCCTCTTTAGCTTTTATTTAAAGTCTTTAGGTATTTAGTTTTTGACTACGAGGTAGTTCTGAGTACATAGAGATGTCACTCTCTGATAGCACTGTGGGTTTGAGGGAACTCCCATGGTTTAGGGTGATAATTTGACAGTGCTTTGGCTAAGTGCTGGGATAAGGGACAATTACACATCATCCCACTGTCATGTCACTTCTTCTATTGTGAAGAGATTCAGGTGCCTTGAAGTGTAAGAAGCCACCAGAGCATGATTTGTCTAATGCTTTGGTCAGTGCTTGCAGTGCTGCCCATGGAATTTAGTGTCCATTTACCTGGTGCTACATATGGAGAATACAGGTAAGAGAATAATACAGGTCTGACTTTGAGAATCCAAAAACTTTTCATCTGAAAGCAGACCTACACAGTGCTCCCCGTAAGTTGTTATCACAGCTACTTTATACAGTATCTCAGTACAATACTCTGCTATCATGGTTCTGTAATAGTACGTTTAGCCCCATGCCTTGCCTCTGGCACAGTGTAATGGATAATGGATCTGACAAAACTTAAAAAGGAAAAGGAAAAAAAAAACCAAAAAACCCACCCCAAAGCCATAGTGTGGCTCTTGAAGTTACAGCACTTCAAATGAACAGGGAGATGTTGGAGGAGAGAGGACTCTCCTGAAGCCCTTACAGGTGAAGTCTACATTTTGAAATGTGAAAATTCTCACTCAGCTTAATGGATATATACTTTGAAATAAATGATGGATTTTTCAGATTTTTTTTTTCAGTGTTATATTGAGTTCCATCAACATGTGGTATAGTGTGACCTGCTTTGCACAATGCAAATGTAGAGAAACATTAAGAAGAATACTGTAGAACTTGTCTAGATAAATTGTAATATGACAAACCAGTCAAAATTATTCTTGAAAGATATTTTAATTTTTATTTATACTTGTAACATATTATTACACTGCTAATGAATAAACCTATGGAAACTTTGTTTGAAATACCTTGAAATAGTAGCTTATATTCTAAAGGTTTACTGAAGATATGCTGATGACAAGCTATGAGGGATTCAGCTCTTTGCAGCTAAAGCCCCTCATTCCTTTTTGTCCTTTTTGTTTTCATTTTTTGAGGAAGGTGGGCGCCTGAAATAAGTCTGTAGCACTGAAAGTGAGCAAATCAGTAAAGGCCACAAAGGCTTTAATACCACATTGAGTAAATAACAGTGGGCTTTCTCCAGAGTGTGGATGCAGTGAAGAGAACAGGCCCCTCCGTAGCCACATCCATCCCATCAGAAGTTTATAAAAGTTAAAACTGTGCTGCTACTGTCCATAGATGAAATCTCATTGTGTTCTGAACTTGCATTTTGATAACCTCAAATACTTATGTACATGAATAAGTTCTTACACATGATTAGATGCTTGGACTAGATGTGGTCTATAGGAAAGAATTTGGCAGTTCTGTTTGCAAGGTTGAGCTTAGAAGTTGTAGGGAAATGTAATGCTGTGGGTCCATCAGGCTGCCTCAACACTGTTTAGATATTAGTTTAATCAAAGAACTCTGTGCCATTACCCCAGAATGTGTGTCAAGCTGTGGATTAGGTTTACAAAAAAGAACTACAAAAGCTCCTGCTGGTCGAAAGATTATGAGTATTTAGCTACATTACTGCTGTTACAGGCATGAACACGTCCTTTCAGTATTCTTGAATTGTAGCAGTGTTACAATTAATTAATTGTGTCTGTGTAGTTATAAATTGAATAAAGTTAAAGGCTAAGGTTTTATCCAGTAAGATTTTTCTTACTGCTTTTGACTATGTGTGTGTTAATCTCAAATGCCCTTCTATAAACTGTACTCAAAGTGTTAATAAAAGACATTGTAGTTAGTGAAATCGAAGCATGCTAAATCAAGAAAATTCATGGAACACCAGTAATTATCATTATGTTGAACCTTTAAATTTCTTGTAACAGTGAGAATAGCACTGTGAAAACACAAGCTAATATGCAGAAAAGGAAGAAAGGAACTTCTGTTTGCAAAAAGTTGTTCCCATAATAAGTCATTCTACTAAACAAGAGCCATTATTGCACTCTAGCAGTGCAAATGTAAAACAGAAAATCTGTTAAGAACCAAGCATCATTATTAGCAGAAGGTATTGTTAGTATATATATTTTCTCTTCCCCTATACTTTTTTTTTGAAATTGCATGCTATTCAGTCAAGGATAGTGTGGATTTGATGCTTGAGGAAGAGTATTTTTTATATTGTTCAAAGCTGATGTCTGCTTTTAAAAAGGCTTGATCTGCACTTTTTCACGTGTTTAAAAGCATACATTTTTGGTTAAGAAACTGAAGACAATCTCTTTGTCTTTTTCCTAGGCTGGGGAGGTTGAGATAAAAAAGAATGCCTGCTTTAAAAGTCACACATGGCTGTAATTTAAGTTTTTTTTTTTTTTTTACCTCATTGTCCATAACAGTTGAAAGAAACCTTCAATGAAAGTTTATTAACTAGGCCAGTGCCTCAGGCAATAAAGGTTCATTTATTACCAGTTTCTTGGCTGTTTTTCTTCTTCTATTTTTCCGTTAAACTCATAGCGTAAGATAATACTTCACAAAATTAAACCTTTGACCTTCTGTGGAGTTAAGTCGCCTTTGATTAGATAAAGTAACAATTTATGGTCCAGTATGAGGTTGCACATGAAATGAATAATGCAACAGGCTGAATGAGAACTGAGAATCTATTGCTTTTGAAACGATGACTGTTGTTTAAGAAAGAACATTCTCTCTTAATGGTATTGTAGTCATTCCGGTAGGATTTTGAGCTGTTGCTGAAACTTACAATATAACCAGGCAGTTATGCCATATACATTCTTTAATTCAATCACAATTGCAGCAAGTCAATAACAAATTCACAAATTTTGAAACCCAAACCCCATAAAGCTAAAACAGTTAGCAGTTTGTGGTCGTTTTTGAAATGCACTTTATGCTCTCACTTTTTTACTTTTCAGTATAAAGGAGTAAATCCATATTGAAGAGTAACTTCTTGAAATGCACCAGCTCCATAAAGGGCAAATATTAGTGATAAAATAATTATCTTTATACATCTTTTGCAGCATCATTGAACCTGCTAGTAGTTCTCATTCAAAAAATACTTTTAACAAAAAAAATCAAGAGGACACTACTTTTTAGGCCAGTGTTCTATTTCTGCGGCTCTGTTATTAATTGCTGGAGGTACACTGTAAGTAAAAAGATTTTAGATGTGAAGACTGCTGTGGAAATTTAGCTCTTTTGCTTGTTGATTTTAAATGTAATATCTGAACCTCAGAATACATATTGCAAATTAGGAGTAGTTATAGGGAAAAGGTCTGATTAGTTTGATGAACAACAGATGGTTTCAGCCTCACACTAGTTTCTTCCCAGTGCAAGACTGGCAATTTCATTTTAGTTGCACCAATCTAAACCAGATCACACTTCTGAATTTCTCTAAGTAGTCCTTTTTAAACATTCCTTAATTTATTTATTTAATACTTTTTTCATGACTCCTTTAATCATAGCCCTTTTAATGATGTTAAAATATTATCTGGATGAGCAGCTTATGTTGAACTGCACAAGCCGAACAAGAAAACAGAGCTAGAGTAACAGGTAATGAAATTTTTAAAGTATAACAATACTGAATCAATCCATGCAGCTTTGCAGAAGTGATTCTTTTGGATAACTGAGATTCCAGGCCTACATTATACATAAAGAATGCTACTAATGAAACTTGGTGTATTTTAGCAGAGCATTATGGTGTGATCCAAAATTCCTCTTTCTGCAATCCAGCCTCAGTAATAAGACCTCTGTCCTTCTGCAGGTTGTTTTCTCTTTCTTTTCTTATTTATCACTCTATATAAAATAAGCATTACATCAGGGACTAAGGTTAGAATCCTATTTCATTTGAAATAAGAGTGCATCAGTGTAATAAGCTACCAGAAACTTATAGCTGACCACTAAAACCAGTGAAACCAGTGCAGATTGACTCTGATCAGGGTCATGTCTTAGGAGGCAACCCTACCTTTCTTTCAGATTTTAGTAAGAATTTTGCTCACATAAGTACCTCAATATATAAGTCAAGAAAAGACATGAATTATTTTCAATTCGTTACCACTATAGGAAAAAGGATTAAGCATTGATTTGAAATAATGAAAGGAGTTCTTTCAGAATTTAAATGAGATTTGGACCTCCTCCCATGCAATGAATTAAGCATTTCTGCAGAAAGAATATTCCAGCAAACAAATGAAATTAAATGTAACACACTACTAACAGTTGTACTTTGGTTTTCTGCCTGTTATGTGATGGCAAAGGTAAGGTATATTATTGACTTTTTTATGTACCTATATATGTATGTATGGTATATATAATGGAAAGTAATAGTTACAGTAAGGTAGTTACTAATTATTTAAATAACTATTAGGCATTGTAATTATTTCTATGCATGGTTATATGAAAGAAGCTAAAATTGAATTAAGATCAATATTTAGCTAAGCTGTACCTGGATCAAGTTTTAGCATACAGTTCAAAAATATGTATTTTGAGACACATTTGAGACTGAAAAAGTTACACTCCTCGGTCCCATTCTTTTTTCTTTCACAAATGGTGTATGTTGTAAGCTGCTCATGCCATCAAAACTGAAAGTTTTAAGAGCTCTCTCTTAAGGCAGGGAATAGTGTTTGTTAGAAAGCAGAAACCCTAGTTGTGATTTAGTGCCCACCAGTAAATTGTTCACATTTTGAAAATCTGTCATGATACATGACAGCTCTCAGGCGCTTTGCTTTTAAAACAGAATTGTTTTCTGAAGATGCTATGTTTTTTGTCATTGTTTTCCATTTCGTTCACTCATTTTTCAGCATTAGAGACCACACATACTGGGCATACTTCTGGTCTCATTCTCACCCACGAAATTCTGACTTCAGTTGAGTTGCACGGGTGCAAATTAGACTAGAACTTGGCAGGAGAAAGCTTATGATTATATTTGGCAGAGGCAGCAGGCTGCAACTTTATTAACATAATTAACAACTACAAACACACCCAACAGGCCAAAGTAATCTAGTGACAGAGGAGAGAAAGTCTTTGTAGGAAAGGACCATTTTTGCTTTCTTTTGGTGTTCTGCTTCTTGTCCCTGAGTTCCTACTAAGGCTTGGAGAGCTTTCAATTGAGCTGTAATTCAAATTCGTATGGCTCCTACAAGACACCTTGAACAGATTTTTGCTGATGAGTCTATAGGAACTGTCAGCAATAGGGAGATTACTTCAGAAGTGTGATGGCTGAATTGAACTTTACTTTCAGATGTTTTGCTTTTTGAATTAAATTGTTGGACAAGATTAATTGCACGCAGTAAGAGATTTAAATGAATAGCTTTATAAAGCATTAAAGTTCTAAGTATGTCACATGGGAAAAAAGCTGTAAGATTTAAATGAATAAATGTATTTAATGCATAAAATGTCTAGGCTAATTTTTTAATTCCTTTACTAAAGTCTTTTATTGAAAAATCATACTTTATTCATCCATCTTAGTTATACTGCTGTGGTTGTGGTAATTTAATATTCCTGCTCTTCGCTAATCTTCTGGTTCAACAGAAGTAAACAATAGGTTTCATAAATTAAAAATATGCTCTTCAGAACATGCTTCTAAAGATAAAAAACAAGGCTGTAAACGTTTATGACTGAAACAAACTAGATTGTTCAAATACTGCCATGATGTATCATGTATATCAATATGGCACTGATATCAGTTAGAATGCAAACAAGGTTTTAAATGATGTGCCCCTTCATTTCAGCTGGAGAATCTGCTTTACACCATCTGCCTATCAGATGGTTAGGAACCAGGACTGCGTATTAATGCCACATGTTCGATTTTCTTTCCTCTTGTAATGGTTAGATTCATATTGCTAATAGCTGCGCACGAGCACTGTCGATGAAATTTGTGTGACGATGGAGTGATGAGATATTTATAAAGCTGCCTGTCTCACTGCATAATCAGCAGGAAGAATGCCAGACATAAACAACTTATCAATTTCAGAATATTAATGACAACTAACATTGACTTTAATCCATTGAATGTGTTGGCCTGGATACTTTTTAGCTGTTCAAATAAATATTTGTGAAGAATATTTAAAATAAAAAAAATCTAAATGGCTTTCCAATGTGATCCTTATTTCTTTCATTTCAGTTGCCTTTGTAGGTGACTTCTGATTGTCTCATACTTGAAGATAAATTTTCTGTAATGCAGAGAAGTGTGCACCTCAGAAATTCTTTGGTGATTTGTTGTAAGAATAAAGTGACATTAAATAATATTTTGGTCAAAACACTTTCTCAAACAACCAGTTAAAAAAAACTCCAGGTATTTATCCAAATACATACATGTGCTTGAACTTGATAACATGGAAATTTAAAACATATATGCAGATACACATCAGTTTATTAACCATTTCTGTTTATAATATATTCTGCAGTCTTTGCTAGTGAAAAAAGTGAGGTAAGTCGGGCCTTGTGGTATAGAGAAATTTTTGTCATGTACTTAACCACAGTATACCACACTGCAGCAGTGACTGTGATGCAGGGAGCTCAAGGCCTTCACAGAATCAGGGAATGACAAGGATTAGTAAGGGAGAGTAAAATAGTAACAGTGCTGTAGTCTGGAATTGCTGTGGGGAATGACATCAGATGGTATTTCTGAGGATTATTCCTTACTTGTGTTTCCCCTCTACTTACTCTGGAGCTTGTATGAGACTTGCATTTCGGATTCGCGCTGTTTAAATTAATTGTTGTATAACAAAGCAATCATTTTAATCACTTATGCAGTTGTATGAGAGAGGGAATTAAATTAGAAATTTAATTTCTGCTTTTTAAAATTAGGGTTTATTATCACAAGCATTATCTTGCAAAAAACAAACTAGAGAACTATGCAATCTATATTTTAATTTCCCAGACTGTATCCAAAAGTTATGGCTTCTTCTAGAGAGATGCATTACAGCCTACTTTGAATTACCCTTCTTTGAAAATTTTGCAGCAAAAAAGAGTTTGTATTTTAGCTGTCTGTGACCAGGTCATTAGCCCAGTGAGATAATACTTACAGGTGGGCTCACAAATCCAACCTCCAGAGTCTGTTTATGATATGGTATTTTTGGAAGCAATTAAAAACAGCTGGTCAGACAAAAGTTTGAGGCCTGCTGTTGTAATAATTACTTGTATCATATTTGAATATCCCTCCAAAGGATTGTTCTTTAAAGATGCTAGTTTTAGCTTGCCAGCTATGTATGTATAAAAAAAGGAAGTATAGGTTATTGTACTGTTTAATGAGCACAGGATGCAAACTGAAGTTTGGAGGTGCACCATCCCCTGTTCTGTAGCCTAATTTAGAGACTGTAACTGAATCTGTATAATGTATAGCTCCATATCCTTCCTCCAAGGTAAAAATATCATTGGAAGCAATCCATGTTATTGTCAATACCTTCTTCAGATTAAAAACATGCACAATTTGTACCAGTAGAATAAAAAATAGAATTAAATCTTTGCATTCATCCACCTTATGATCGGATTTTTTTTTTTTTGGCTTTTGGTACATCTTCTTGTGCCCAAAATAGCAGTTTTCTAAAGAATATTGATCTGCCTATGCAGAATGTAATTATCACATAGTTGGTAATTCTCATTGCGCTTGGAGGTGTTAGAAGTCAGCCTGTGAGGAGGGAGGCTGGAACTGTTTGTTAATCTTTATGCAGTCAGGCATAAAGAAAGAACAACCTTGAGTCAAGCCACTGTATATATGCAGATATATAAAAATATATATGTATTCAAAGGCACCTCGTATGCCACCTCCTTGTCTTTCCTGGGGTGGCAGAGATTCGTATGCCCATTCACCTTCTGCCTTCTCCCCACTGGATTTTGCCTCCTGTCTCTCCCTATCGCTAGCCAAAAAACATGACAAGAGCGAACTCATTTTCCATTTAACAAGGCAAAGGAGACAACTGGAGGCTCATGGAAGCAATGGTGATAGCAATATTTACCTCAGCAGCCTGGGATTATTTGCTTATTTTGTCTTTCCTGCTAAATTGCACTCTTCCTATGCTGGGCAGCATCCTGGGCCCACTAGAATAGTAAGCTGTGCAGTTAATTCCTCTTGAGATCCATAAGACACTTCACACCTCTCAGAGCAGCTGAAAATCAGGCAAGCAGGCACCTTTAACTAATTACACTGAGTTTTTTTTCAAACCTTCTCCTCAGTCAGAGAAAGATCCCTGATGCAGAACAACAAAGGGCCTGTTCTTGCAGGCCATCACAAACTGAGGGCTGGGGTTGCATCACTGTGTAAAATTTACCTGTCTAATCTGTACTTGCATGTAATTCTCTTTAATTTCCATCTCTGCCCCTGTATCCGTCACGTGGGTTAGGCAACTCCTGTGAAGTTTAACACTGACCATCCTCTGCTACCAACTAGTCTGGGGCAAAGGGATCTGAATTAAGGCTGAAAAATTTTACTAAATCAAAAATTTATGATTTTCAGTAAAGATTTTATGTATCTGATTTTGAGTTTTGAAGGTATTGCTGGACCATTTATCTAGCTGCTTTTGGCAAAGAGAACAATTCTTAGTTTTGTAGGGCATTCTTGTAAATGGTGGTATGGTAGAAATCTGGTATAGAAAGAAGAGCACTTTGGTTGCCTGAGGATGGCTTTGGGGCTGGGATCAAAATGGGTTTAATAATTCTTCTGATTTATAAATGCCTTGAAGTTTTTGGGAAGGCAAAATAAGTATTTTACCAATGTTCAGCATTATAACCTTTCTTCTCAAGGCACTTCCTAGAATACCCACCATCTTCTTGCTATAATGTGTGAGATGAGAAATACATGTCTATGTTCTTTCATCTTTTATATGGCAATTGTATATCTATTTAGTTGGGTGTTTTTATTTGTTTGTTTTGTATTTTTGTCTCTTTAGCATGACTGACATTTTATATCTATAAGCACAGGCTTTTTAAGTACAGCTACATACAAGTTCACCTATTCATAGCCAGGTAGGTTAGGTTTCTGAAAGCATGTATCTGTATTTTTGGTTAGTTATGATACTGTTATGACTTCAGATACTAGATTAAGATCTAGTTGAACATGGAGATATAGTTACCTAAATAAGATGCAAAACACTTTACTTGACGAAAATGAAGTAAAACGAGGAATAGTACTCTGCAGTGTTCAGTGTTCCACACATAGCAAGTAGAAAGGAAGCACAGCAGTCTTAGTCTCTACAATAATGAAGAATCACAGAATAAAGCATATTAAATTTTCTTAATTCTTTTTTGCAGGCCTGACAGCAGCAGCTGCAGCAGCAGCAGCTGCCACCAATGCTGCCATAGCAGAAGCAATGAAAGTGAAAAAAATTAAATTGGAAGCTATGTCCAACTATCATGCAAATAATAACCAGCATGGAGCAGACTCTGAAAATGGAGATCTGAATTCAAGTGTCGGTAAGTCTCAGACACAACATTATTATAAGTCCATAATGTCCTCTGTTGTTTAATTAAAAGGGGATCCTTCTGGACTTCCTTCTTAAGTCCTTGATTTGGTGTGAAGAGTTGCGTATTTGTTTCCCTTTTGTTACTACTTTTGGTTTTAGTTTTGCATCTGACCTTTACAACAGCATTCAGCATTGTTGTTGCTATTACAAAAACATTCTTTCCTTTGCAGGTTACTTTTGCAGCCTTGAGTTAATATTTTCCATGAAAGAAAGTGGTTTGATTGCTTAGAGTTCATTTTTCAAAGTACAGGTGGGGTGACAGATGATGGTGTCAAAGCAAAATTTAACAATGTCTCCTGCTCAGTGTGCTGGGTATCGACTTTAGGTAATTCAGAACACAAGCTTGAAAGCAAAATAATTCATACTTTCATGTGCCCTGTGACAAAAGGAAAACATACATACACAATAAATTATTGCCATGCTCTGCAGTTCCTATCATATTTTATTTTAATAAACACATTCCTAAAATGTAGTTAACAGGTTTTTCCATTTCTTAAACACCCATCAGCAACTCTTGTTCTTTCTCAAACGAGAATTGTTTCCATATACTTTATTCATTTGTTTGGACGATTTGTTTTGCTAAAGCATACTTCAAAGCTGGAGTAACTTTTTGTTGTTGTTGATTAAATCTTTAATCATCTGTGTGTGTCTGCTGTAAAATGTTTTGTTATGCCATTTCATTGTATTGGTTCCTTTTATCATGTTGAGATGGTATTAACTCAGAAACAGAAATTCAATGACAAAGAGGTACGTTCAGAAGACTGCAGGCAAGGTTGGTGTATATTGGAAAAAAATTACTTCAGATAGGCGTTGTTTTTTGTTTATTTTGGCTCTTTTGTTTGGTTTTTGTTTTTCATCTCTGAAATATACTTGAAATGTGTCTGAGAGAGTTATGTACCAGCCTTCACATAAATAAATGTGTGTTTATGAACAGGGTTTCTGTACAGTTTCATAAGCATCAGTAGCTTATTATTTAGAAATAACACGAATTGCAGTTCAAAGAACTGGTTCTCGTAAATATACACTATTTTAAATTACAACAATATCTATGCATCACTGCATAAGGAGCATTTTTTTTCTTCTGAAGAAAAGCTTAAAGAAGCACATCTGTGATTGTGAAGAAAATATTCTTAAATTAGTTGTGTTGGTACTTGGAGACCAACACATGCAGTCACAAGAATGTTAGTAGAAAGACTGTCCTTTTGGAGAGAAGACAATAGGGGGAAGAGAGCAGGTGTCTGGGAGGAGGAGACAGGTACAAATGAAGTGGAAGGACCAGGTGGCCCCTAACATAAGGGAAGGAAAGTAAAGTAATGAAAAAGGGTGAAAAGTGTAAATACAAAACAGGAGGATAAGAGAGTCTTTATTAGAACTAGAAGCTAGTTTAGAGTGGAATTTCAGACTAGGTGCTTGCATTACATGCATGCATAATGTTCAAATATTGGATCATCTAACTATTCTTCTGCCTGGCAGTTTTAGTGACAAACCACTTGTACATGTCCACAGACATGGAAAAGTTAACAGGAAATCAACATGTAAATCATGTGAAGTGTTTTTAGAAGAGTGGATGGAGGGAATGGCTAAATTTCTTCTAAATAGAAAAAAATTATTTTGTAATCATTGTTTGAGGCATAATTTGAAGAATTCATCTGCTTTTCTTACACAGCTTAATAATTTTCTCAGTTTGAGAGAATAACATTCTAGCTAATAGAGTAGGAATAGCAAAGATGGCTTTTTGCCATTGTAAAAATTTCCTCTCAGCCCCTTGACTTGATAACTTCAGTTAATTTCCCAGTTTAAGTGAATAAAGAATTGAGTTAATTTCATTCAGGAAAACAAAAGGCTTTTCTGAGTGGCTTTTCCAGTTCTCTTGATTCCGTGAAGAATGGTTCTGGAATGGTCACAGACACTCACACAGACTTCTTCCTATGGAGGTTTTCTCAAAACTAGTTTGCAGTTACACTGAGCCTTATCTAGTGTCCAGTTTCAATCATGCCTGTGAAATCAGAGAAGTGATTTCTACCCCTAGTAATATCAAGGTATTGCTAGGTTCATGAAGAGTTAAATCTCTATTTATTAGTTACATTTTTGAAAATTAGCATATTGTAGTATACTGGCAAGAATTCATATTTCACCTTTGTAGTAGATGTATGCTCATTTTTCCCTGTCTTTTTTTCAGATCTTTATTTGTGTCTTTTCAAATAATTATTATCAAGCCCATATATGATACATGTTTTAAATTATAACATGTTGGGCACAGATTTGAAATATGTTACTGAATGTTGACAGGAAGAAGAAATAAAATAAAAGAAATAAAATAACCTGATTTCAGTTCATGTTTTAAATTATTCTATGTGCCTGACCAAATGGGAAAGTTACAAACCAACAAACCAGCCAGGATAAAAGCCTAATGTAGATGTAGCAGGCAGTAATACTAGGGTACATGGATTGATAATACCATATCCTTACAGTGTTTCAGTTCTTATGTGAAAGAAGACAAATAAAATTTGGGCTCTTGAGTTGAATTATCAGGTTTACTTGTGAGTTGTCTTGTTTTCTGTTTTTAATCAGATGCTTATTGTGAATTATAGAAGTAATTTTTGTAGATGAACATTGTATAATTATAGAGAGCATTACACAAATTTATCAACTATTTATTTATTATCTTGTCCCTTTAAGCAGTGGCCAAAAGGTTAGTGAATGAAGGGAGTGAAAGGAAACAAATTATACTAATAAGTAATTATTTTATATCCCTCAGTTTTGTATGATAACCTTGAGCTTGTATCCTCCCACCAGAATTACCATTGTAGAAGGGGGGAGGAAAGGAAAAAGAAAAAAAAATAGCCAAAAAAAAGAAATTACAGAGGAATTGGAGTGAGGTATTAGCACACTGAGTAAAATATATGGCCTCAACGCCTTTCTCCCCCATCCACAATCAATTGGATTCTTTTAGTTTAATATTTACTTGCTAAGATGAGATGCTAGTCTGCATGGTGATAAACAGTCTGCTACTGGCATCTGAAGGTGACCTGTCAGTTCATATGGACAAATCTCCTGCTTACTGAAATGTACAAAATAAATCATTAAAGCAGGCAGGTGCTCATTCCCAGATTTAAATCACCATAGATTTATGATTTGAATTAATGCTTCATTTGGTCATAGAAATAGATGCTGAGACAAATGAGATGCAGTGGTTGGGGCTTCCATACTGTAGCCATCCTAATATTGATTACTGAGATGTCTTTGCAATCTCTTGTTTATATCAAGTACTGTCTTGTGACAGCTTGGCTGATATGAGCTACACTGCAGATAAGAAGGAAAAATGTCCTGGGTTCTTTTTAGTGGCAATTCTGCATACAACATGCAGGATAGATAAATTACTGAGTTTTTTGTTTAAAAAATTAATTCCGTATGGCAGTAAACAAAAAAAAAATCACGCTGCATGCACTGAGTTCTTTTATTTAATTTCAGAATTAAAAGAATGGGACTGACAAGGTCAAGCATTAAATTTCATTGAAGAGGTTCTGCTCTTTGTCTTATTAACATCTTAGGATGAAATTAGGATCAGTTGTATGTTTACTGTCTAATGCTCCAAAGTTATAGACAGGTAAAGCAGTTCAATTATTTCATTGCTACTTAACTACTCACAGCCCTGCTATTATACTTCATTAACCTGCAGCAGCAAATGATAGAAGCCTTTGAAAATAAATACATTTAAAGCTATTTCTGTGAGCTAGGCTTTTCTATCTGTAGCTGCTTGGTAGGAAGTGGAGAGCAGTCCCTGTACTTTGGCTTCCCAAACATTTTATATAATGAAACTCTACGCATACACTTCAGGGAATGCTCCAAGGATTTGTAAAGACCTTTGCCACTTGCTAAAATCTGACTCATAAAACTTGTAAACAACTATCAACAATAGTAAATTACTTGCTTAGTAGGAAATGAGTTCATATCTATTCAAAATGTGATCTCAAAACAGATGTCCCAAGAAAATGTCATTGTTTAAACTGCATTCATACAAAAAAAAGAGCAGCTATTATTTCTTTAAGGAAGTGAAGCAAGCATGAAGACTTTGGTGTTCTCAGTTTCTAAACACAGTTAGGAAATACAAGGCAACATTTTACACTTGGCTAGGACGTTAATCCATAAACAACCACAAAATGTGTTGAAAATTAAGAGGTTTCCTTGGCATGTCAGGTTTCCTATTCATCTGCATTACCTTGCAATATTTAAAATTATGAGACAAACACAAGATTTCCTGTGATCTGTTGTTCAAAACTAATGGTTGCTTGCATACTGTTACTTGAATTTTTTTTTCATCCAGAATCAGAGATGAAATGATTTAGGTGAAATTATTTTTCTCCAGTGACCTTGCCCAATAATAGAACAGTACAAAATGCAGTCATTTCCTTTTTCTAAACACACATGTCTCTTTTGAAGGAAAGAATTACTTTTATGGTTTCAGGAAAAAGTCTTGGAGACCTTGAAAAAGCAAATAAAAGGAAACAGAGAATGCAGGCCACTGAGCACAGCTCTGCGGTTGCACATCTGATTCTCTGCCTTGGCAATGTTAATGAACCTCAAATCCTCCCTATAATTAGATGAGGGAATTGCTTATATTTTCAAACAGATGATGCTGCTATAATGAAACGATTGACAGGGAACTTAAGAGTGTCTACAGTAGTCATTTGGTTTCCGGGTTTGGGGATTTTTTTTTTCTTTCCTTTCCTTTTTTTTAAGTCTAAAAAGAAGATTGGCTGTAGGTACAAGTCCTGGGAGAGGTAGTAATTTACACAGAATGCTATGACAGGTGTCTTTGTATAGCATGGAAATAAAATGGAAGAGAGAGGAATGATGGGCAGGTATGGCAATTTTTTGTGAGGGGGTGTCCTGTGCTTATTCTGCTTGGGTTCTTTAAAAGGGGCCGAGACTCAAGAGATGGATCCGGATTGAGTGCACAGCTGTAACTGCTGATGAGCTAATTGCTCCTTATCTCTCAGCCCCATTCATCTTCATTTTTTACCAATTACTGAGAATTATCTGTGTTCTCAGTTGGATATGAGAGTTAATCCTTTTTGGTTAAGCTGGCAGTACTGTGAGCAGATTCCAAATCATAGGGTGAAAAAGCCAGAGCAAGCTTGTTCTCAAACTCTCTCCAGTTCAATGACAGTATCACTAGTTCATAAGAATTTTTCTATTGTTTAACAGATTAAACATGGGGTTTTTTAATTATTGTTTTATTTTAGTACTTCTATTAGTTTGTATTCGTCTCTTAGAGTAAGCATAATGTATATATTCCTAGATAGGTGGATTGCTTCCTCTATAAAAACATGCAGTTGCAAAAATTAAAATAAGATGAACGGTAAGTTCAGACCAGAACTATTATTTGCAGCATTTTAGTCTTTATTCAGTGCTGTATGATAATTCTTTTAAAGCCAAGATTGTACCTGTAACTTTGACATCATGGAACATAAGACAAATGCTTGTCAGTGCTGTATATCTACTTTTGTAAACTTCTTTGAGATCTCTAGATAAAAAGCATTGTCTGGATTATAGCAAAGACATGACCATACAGCCTGAAGGACAAATGTGCTATTGAGTACATCATATTTCAAACTAAAGGAATGCTTTCATAAATCTCGGCTTTGGGAATGCACAAAATACCAGAAACTGATCATTTGGTCATAGTCACTAAACTTTGGTTTGGAATTTTGTTTGTCTTCATGATGGCATGGGAAAAATGTCTTGAATTTCAACTTTTAAATATGTTGTGAATTTATAAACTGGGAATATGATTTCTCTAGATCTGCTTCTTTAACCTTTAATTATGATTGTTAATGAATAGAATGTTATGATCCAAACTTCAGTTAGTAAATTAGGGGAATTATTAGCGAAGATTCAGCACTTCGTGTTGGTCAGTCGGTTGTGTTATGAGTCCCTCATCTAGACGAAATCCTCATTGTGGGATTCGTTGGTACAAATGTAGACATCTGCAACTGAGTCAGTCACCTTAGATTCAACAGCCAGAAACAAGCAATTAAAGGGGTGATCCATCTCATCCTAAAGTAGACAGCAAAAGTAGGTCAGATGAATTACTCCTTGAAAGTACTTAGTCGTGTGACTACTGAGTTACGTTAAGAAAGTTAAATGACTGAATCTTACTCTCAGTATGTGCAATTATATTTTCTGGAATAACATTTGAATGAGTTAATAGGTCTTTTCCAAGTGGTATGGTGATGGCAAAATAGCGGTTGGGACGCAGGCAAGAAAAAGAATTAAAATATATTCTTCAGAAACAGCAGGTGAGATTTGTAGGTATTCACACAGAAAACTATTTAGATATAAATATACCCTCAAGTTAATTTTGATTGATTGGATCGCTTCTGAAAAGAGTCATTTTACCCATGTGCGACACACTGAGAGAGCAAACTTCTAAAACTGCGAAAGGAAAAGCTTCCTGCAAGACATTTGGGCTATGAAGCCATATCAGGTTCATGAAAAAACATAAATAATTTAGTCTATCTTGTCAGCAAAATAAAAAAAGGGCTATTTATGTTGTTTGATCAGATTTACTTTATTTCCTGTTCCATGCAAGCTAATCCTAATTGGATAAATAGTTGGGTAATTTAATCTTCAATGTGATTTTCTTCAAAAGATATGCTTTATTGTTATGGCCATTTTCCATTTTAGTAGTGTCTTGTATGTAAATAATGAAATTGTTAAGCTTTTGTTTGGTTTTGTTTTGTTGTTATTTGTTCTCAGCAGTAAGTACGCTTAAACATGATACTGTGGATATTAAGAAATGTAAGCTCAATACACACCTTATTTTATTAAGTAGTTAAAATAGTCTATAGGATCATCTCCAATAAATATTAAATAAAACCGCCATTAAAAAAAAAGCTGAATTTGATTAATTCAGTTATAGAAA
>VZTY01031000.1:1009851-1048579 GCA_013400935.1 Turnix velox
TTCTCTTTACAGGCTTAATTAGAGAATATGATCAATTTAATATAAGGCTTTCAAAATACTGCCACTGATGCAAAACAAGGAGTGGGGGGGAGTGGGGTGAGGGCAGGGCGAGAAGAAAGAGAAGAAAAGAAATAGATGCTTGACATTTTAAAACACTTGCATTTGAAAGATTTTCACTACTAATTGATCCTTAAAAGAGTTCTGTGGAAAAGTGAACTCTGAAATGTTTGGAAGTGCCTTGGCAGTGTGCCAGAACATTTAGTGCAAAGCATAACTAGACAGTTTTGGAGTCCTTAGTACAACTGAAAAGATATATTCTTTGCCTTTCTTAATCTAATTTGGTGTCCCAGCTGTACATTTACAGATTACGGTGGGTATTTTCAGTATCTTCTGGACATGTTTAAATGATCAAGAGGCCCAAGCCAAGAGCTACCCTGCTGTCAGAGACAGGGTTAAACAACACAAGGGTTTTGCAGCAGGGAGATTCTCTTTAAATTTCCTAAATCAAGCTATAATAATGCATGAATGTTTCATTATTTTAAGTGGCCTTTTTTTCTGCTAGTACTGTTTTCTAGCGTGGGTAGACTGGGCCAAAGTCTACTGTTTCTATTTTCCTTTATTGGAGCTAGCAGTTTTGTGTGGAGCAAACAGAAGGGCAAACTATATAAAATCTGTGATAATTTTCTTTAAAATTACCTTTTAGCTTGGATGATATGATGCTGCCTGTTCAGTAACATTTTAGGGTTCTTTGTTAGTTGACTGAAGTCGAATCAAGACTCCTCCTTTTTTTGTGGAGTGTGCACTTTGAAAACCTACATAGACAGCTGAAATATTAATGGAAATGACATCCATTCTATTTTGGAAAAAGAGCAGACCAAATGATAACGGGTAACATTGACCAAAAGCAATTACTTTAAAAGGATACTGCTAAGTATCTGAGAAAAATGATTCCTTTGACTAGTTGTTTGTCAGGCCCTGTGTGGTTTTTATTGATTGCTCTTAAATATATAGCCCCCATGATTGAAAACGCTGCTGGTAATGTCCTTCTTTTTATTGTGCTGAGAGTATCTTATTGAGAATAATAAGAAAGAAATGCATACAGAAAACAAATACACATTGGAGCTTTAAATTAGCCAAAAGTAGTCTATAGTTTACCTGTGATATCAGTTTTCTAGCATGTCTCCTCTAAAGCTAGGGTTTAGAATTTTATGTCAAAAAAATCTGGCCTCAAACATTAGATATTTAGTATTTGTTCATGTGGGGGTTTTTTTCCCCACCCCTCTGTTTCTGATTACCTCTGTGGAGCACTGCAATTTGTGTTCTGCTATGAAGTATATGAAATTTAAAGTGAGTCACAGATAGGAGTTTAGCCGTAACTATTTCTTTTATATAAATAATTTTATCTATGCAGGTAACTGTTTTTACTCCATAATGGGAAAATTTAATCTTTGAGTTGAGTGGCTGGCATCTCAAAATGCCACCAGTCTATTTAAATGGACACTTGATTAGGATGCTCAAGTGAATGAAGACAGGCACAAAAATGGCTTTAAGCAGCAGGCTGTACTCTGTTAGCACTGGAAAGCTTCTAAACAAATGAAAATCTTCCCAGACTCCCTTGAAGGCCTATTAGAGGGTGGAATAAAGATTGTAGGATTCAGTTTATCCTAGGATTCGGTTTTTAGCAAGGCCTTTGAATGCCTCTCTCCTTCCTTCTTCCCTTACTATCAGTCTTCCAAATAAGAAGTAGCTAGGGCTTTACATTACTCCCATATTTTTTGTCAGTTCAACTAAAACTCCAAGACGCTTTAAAATCCATTAGGCTCAAAAGAGGGAAAAATCCTCCATGAGTCTTGTAGTAATTGCTCAGTCAGTCCTGAGGCATCATTAGGAAGGAAAACCCTAATCTGACATCTCTAGTTCCCATGCTGCAGTTACGTGGAAGTAGAGTGATGATGCAGACAGATATAAGATCTGGACACAAAAAAATCTGTCCAGAAGTTTAAATTAGTGAGAAGTAGTCAGGAACAGTAAATGAAAGAGAGTTCTGGAAAGAACGATCCATGTCTTTTCCACCTATATACTGAAGGTCTAATCTAGTTTTTGATCCCATGGTATGAATCAGGTGATACTATGTTAAAGTATCATCTTTCTGCTCTGTAGAACTCACTGAAAACCTATCTTAGAAATCTCTGTAAGGTGACTTCACAAGCCTCTTGTCAAGGATACTTGAGCTAAATCTCTCTTCTCCTCCCTTAAATTTCTTCTTTTCCTCTTTTTATTTTATTTTATTTTATTTTAATTCTCCACTTGTATTTTATTAGGTCCAACATTTTTCTTAATGATTGAGAAACTAGTATCCATCCTTTACGAATCATAGAATCGCCTGGGTTGGAAGGGACCTTTCAGATCATTGAATTCAACCATTAACCTAACTCTGACAAGAACCATCACTAAACCATATCTCTAAGCGCTATGTCTACCTGTGTCTTAAATCCCTCCAGAGATAGGGCCTCAATTACTTCCCTGGGCAGTCTGTTCAAATCCTTAATAAACCTTTCAGTGTAAAAAATTTTTTATATTCTCCTGTCTGATCTTCCCCTACTGCAACTTGAGGCCATTTCCTTTTGCATTCAGTTCATGTAATGTTTATGTGGTTCATTTTGGCTTTTCATTCACATTTTCAGAGAGGTACCACATCAGGATTGCTGCAAATATAATGTTTTTTTGAACTATTTCTTCTGTTGAACTGTTCAGATTTAGCAGTGAATCCTTTACACAAAAGAGAAGACAGGTAATTTTTTATTTATCCAAGACCATGGTTTATGGAATAATGATGCCATGGAAGTCAGCAGCATAATTTACCCTTTTGTGTAAAGAGAATTCCTACTTGCTTTTGAGTGAAGTATTATGTCATATGGATGCTGAATTACTTTAAAGACTGGAAAAAATCAGATTTTGGTGACATGAAGTTTAACCAGTAGACTTCAATGAGAACACCAAGGTGAACCAGGGTCCCTGTTAGCAGCAATTGCTAATCTCTGCTTCTGCACAAATCCTGCCTGGATGGCCAGAACTGAGGTAGGACATGGTAGGGACCTACTTAAGAGCTAATACTGAGTAGATGCCGAGGATCGCCCAACAGAATACAATGAAGTGGCACTTAGGAATCATCTTAAGCATAGCTGGACTTGTTAGCTATTGGAACAGCAATGCTAGCCAGATGACACAAACATAGAAAAGGATAATGTGTTGCAATCTGTGCGTTTTCTGAAATACTATTTAAATACCATGGAAAATTTAAAACTGAAGGTTTACATAGAGTTTTGTACAGTTCTGTAGTTTAGTTTGTATTCTGTGGGGGAAGAGATCCTCATTGTTTTCACACTAACAGCATCTTGACCTTGGCTTTTTAAAGAAACTGGATCCCTCATTTTCTGTCTCCTCCTGCTGTCCTGTGTCCACTTAGCTGGTTCCCCAGAGCAACATATTGAAAAGACTTTAAAAAAAAAAGAGATGTGTGGAGGGAAGTTCATATCTTTACATGTGTCTTCTCACTTGCCCATGTCCTCAAGTGCAATGGTATGCAAACACTTCACACCTTTAGCGGTCTGAAAGTCCTACAGCCTTTCCCCTTTCCCCCAGTAGCTTTCTGAACCTTTAATTGTGAAAGTGTGTGTTTTAACATGAGTCTCTCATTTAAAAAAAAGAATTAAAAACTTGGAGAATCAGGAGAGGTACCAGCTTGTTTCCATATCAGGTCTGAGTTTGCATGGGAGCCTGCTTTTATAACTTTCTATAGATGGCCCCCTAAAAAATAATAAGAACTTCTTAAAAACAACTAAATTACTTTTGCCAAAACAGATGAGATGTTCCTTGTGTGATTATTTGCAGCCTTACTCTTAATCCTCACACATATCAGAAGTGTCACGGGGCACAGCTGAACTGCTACTGTACCGGAGTAGCTACTGGAGTCTTACCCTCTCTGATCTGGGATTGAGCTCCTTGGTGTTACAATTTGAAGTCTTAACTACAGGAAGTGACACAAAGAACCCTTTTTCTTGCCATTCAAAGGCTCCATCTAATGATCACTGACAATGGAAACTGCAGAAAATGGTGAGGGAGGAGAACTAAGGGAAAAAAGAGAGCAGGAGGGAAAAAAAGACTGGAATGGAATAGAGCAGGTTAGTTAAGGATACTTCTGAATATGCTTCTCTTTTTGTTCTGTGACTGACAAGCTCATCTGTCTTATTGCTGGTGCTGCAGGGTTCGCACAAGATGTACGTAGGCTAAGATTCTGGGTCATCTGTCTTCTGTTTATCTTTGTAGGGACAAGCTAATTTGCCACATTAACAGATGTGAATGACTGGAGATGACTTACTTTATTTGTGATTTCCAGATTTCTTAGGGGGCCAGTCTATAGGTATGACCTCACTTAAAACTGAATTTTTGGCTACAGTACTTTCAATACTGGAATATTCCTTTATGATATCATCGTCCTCTTCCTGTTTTCTTTTGGTGTGATACAATTTTGTACAGTGTTCTGTTTTCCTTCATCATCCCTTGATAATTATTCTGGAAAATTAGTACACTTCTTCCTATTGCAGTACCACTGCTGACAGCTGTCGGTTTATCAGATGAGCTGTGTAGAGCAAACACTGGTACTCTCATTTTCTGCAAAATTCAGCTTTCGATTTTGAAAGGGATTTTTTTTATGTGTTTATAATTATGTTCACAGCTGGTATACAGCTGTATTGTCTCATGAAGCCACAAACAAGGAAAGTGAGAATTAAAGCTGAGGTCCTGCTTGTAACTGCATAGATGGAGAGCTGAATGCAATGCAAGTCTTCTTAATAGCCCAATGAAGAGTGAAGCAAGTAGGAGATGAAAAGCTGGAGAGCCACAATGCAAGTTTTCTTCTGTGCCATCAGGACGGAGGGCTGTTATACCCAAAACATCTTGGGGAGTATGGAGAACAATGATTTAGCATTTATTGTAATAAATAACCATTAATTTTTTGTCAGTGGTATTCTCTGCAGTGAGTCATTGCTGAATATATTTGTGCTGGAGTGGGGAAGTAGGGGACGAAGAGCATTTTAGATACTGAATTAAAGTTACCATGGATTTTGTAGTTGAAATTAAGTTGTCACCATGGAGTTAGATTGGGTGTGTGCAGTAGAATATGCAAAGGACCTGTCCTGCAGTGACTTGCAGCAGTGGGTCTTTAGGGCGTTTGGACTTCAGACAGTAGTGGTAAGAGTAATATTGTGTTTAATAGCTAGAGGCAATACTCAGATTGCATTACTGCTTCTGTCCAGATGAAAGGGAAGTAATGGTAAAGTTAAGCAACGAGCGAGATCTTAGATACATAAGAAATAGTAGGATGTAATTTATAACAGTGTGTCTGTAGAAGGGTCACCTTAGACATAATTGGAACCAACAAGCCTTTCAAAAGTTCAGAGTCAAAAATCATATTCAGTTAAGAAGAGAGAAAGCTACACCCTTCCCCAGACCAAAAAACCCTATTAACTCTTTAATATTTAAGTAGATATATTCTATTTCCTATTGGAACTATGAATAAGTTTTTCATTTGGACTAAGTCCATGGTACTTAGTTAATACACATTTAGGTTGAGTCATTGCAGCTTAGAAAATTATTGCATAACATTGTTCCATTTTTATGCTCTAACATTAAGAAAATTGAAGTGAAATTCAGTAATATTCAACCTTTTTAATAGGAAAGAGTGAAAATAGTAGTACATAGCAAATTCTTTTTAGAAAACCTGTATTTTACCAAATTGAGCTCAATCTCTGACTTTTTAACATTCTTCATCCTTCCCAGTAGCTACTGACAGTTTATTTTAAAACAGACAATGGCCATAATTAGGAGGGGTTTTTTTTTCACATTCATCATCCAAAATAAAGACTTATAGCTGTTAAAAATTTGTCTTAGTGTTATTCAGATCACATAAGACTTCCTTTAATTGGCCCTTAATAAGCTTGGTTTAACTGGGATTTAAAGAAAGAACAGTGGTCATTAACATTAGCCAGATTAAGACTCTGTTAATTACCACTGAAAGATAAAGTAATATGCAAAGATGGTGTCTAAACAATTCTTGCACTTAAGCACCCAAGGAAGTTGAAAATTTTCTTCCTAACTGAAATAAATAAGTCAGTAGCTCTTTCTCTGCAAATCTTAAAAAGAGCGAGAAGCCAGAGAGGGAAAGAAAGTTTAAACACTCTGGCTTAACTAGTATCCTGTACACAGAAATAGTTTTTGATTTTTTTTCTTTTTTTTTTCTTTTTTTTTTGTCCCTCAGATATAACTTTTGTTTCAAGTATTTGATAAATTTTGCATGAACATTCATTCTTCATGAATGTAGCTTTGATCTTTTGCATTTACAAATGTAGTCTAATATATATTAGCGTATTTACTTATGGGCTTTATATCTCAATATGCAGGTATGCAGTAATATAAATATTAATGACTGTATGTGAATAAAGTAAAAAATATGTTATATGCTACATTTATATATATATATCACTTTTAATTAAGGTCTATTTTTCTTAATGCATGTAAGCAATGGGATCAAAATATTTCAAGCATAATTATCAAAATGCTTAGAAGATGTATCCACATAAAAATGGTATTTTAATGGTGTCAGGGTAAAACTTCAAACTATTGCTTAGTTAGAACAGTTGCTCAGGTATTGGCATGACATAACAATTCCACTTTTCAGTGGACTTCTTGTAATTTTGTTAGGGTATCCTCTCAATCACAGCATCCTTCAGAGGAAAGTTCAAGAAAGTGACAGTAGGCTGATACAGGATTTTCTTCTTCTCAGAAGCATGAATAGCTTCTGAGTAGTCTTCATCAATCAGTAATGATTTAAAATGTGAAATAAGAAGTTTTTAATCTTGTGCAATTGTTTCTTATATTTAATGTAATGAAGAATTTTTCCCTCTACTTTTTCCCTCTACTACATTAAGTTCTGGTTTAAACGAACAGTTGTTCCCAATTGTATGATTATAAATATTTGTAGAACAATTCTGGTGGGTTTTTTGTTTGTTTGGTTGGGTTTTTTTTTTGTTATTGTTGTTGATGTTTGTGTTTTTTCACAGAAAGTGATATGTGCTGATAATTTTGTGTCTTAGTTTCATTGAATATTTTTACATTCTTGTATAGTGATACAGACACAGTTTTGTGAAACTTACTGTTATATACTCGGAATGACCTTTTTCACTTTCACCTCTCTAAGTGGACTGGTGATCTTAATTTAGAAAAGACATACATATTTTCTACATTTTTTATGTACTTCTTTATATAACTTTCAATTTTCTTTAATCTGCTTTCACACTAAATGATATTTAATTGATGTGTATTTTCTCAGGAGATACTAAAAAATGAAACAGTGACCAATTGTTAAATAAATCCACATATTCTGTTTGATTCCATTTAGTAGTCAATGATAGTAGAGTTTTTCAGTTTACTAGTTTCTTTTTTAAAAAATATTTATTAACAGTGTAGATGATATATATTTTTAAGAATAGTTGCTGATAAATCACTACAGTGTGTTTATGTTTGTTTTTTTCTGCTTAGAAATATATGTATTACATATGACAGCTCCACTTTTTCAATTAGTGATCAGTGGCAAACCCATGATGTGCCAGATACACTGTTAGTATTTTCTAAATCAAATCAATCAAATCTGTGTTTTTCCCTAATTTCTATAGATTGTGTACATATAACATTTTAAAATTGGGTAAGGTAAAAAAAATTTGCATAGTTGCAAAGCTTTCCTTAAAATCTCATCCTTGTGCGTAAACTCTATATTTTATGCATGTTCATATTTTTTAATTTATCTTTTAGATCTGGTTCTCATGGCTGGAACCTTGATTTGAGAATGCTTGGGACATCAGAGGGTTAATTCTTAAATCTTGTCCTTTTGAATATAGAACACCTGCAAATGAAAAAGAACATTTCTCACCCATTCAAACAGAAGCTTCTACTTGTAGAAGACATGGGACCATGTGGACATTCTTATCTTCCCAAGGGTGCAACTGACATCTCCTGTGCATTCTTTCAGGAACATATTTTAAGTATCAGATGATAACCATGGGCCATGAAATCTGTTGCTTTTAAAATAACAGGAACTCTGTTAACAAAAGGACTTACCAAACTTATTGTTTCAAATAAAATAATTGAAAAACAGGTCCAAAGAGGAAGAAATATGCATTAATTGATAGGCTATTTTTACATGTGAATGGAAGTTTGGGTCCATTCGACTGGATTAAGTACAAATTTATTAATACAATAAATTTGTAACCTGGTCAATCTCAATCCTTTGATAAGTGCAGGTTTTCTCTTTGTAGGCTGTGCAATATCTCCCTACTAAATTTCTCATTCATCAGTTCATGCCAAAGCTAGCCAATGTGTTGTCACTCTTCCCTGAATGCTTGAGCTCAGAGTGCAACCTTTGCTTTGGAGCTCTCTTTGTTCCTCTTGGACTACCTCCAATACTTACACATGGGAATGAAGATAGAATCAAGATAAGATTTAGCCTGCAGACTAAAGAAAGTTTTCGAGGAACTTTGAGTATGGATACTTATTCCTGCTTTTATGGCAGAAGTGATACTGAGAACGAACTTTGCAGGTCAGCTTTGAGAATTACTCTGCCCTAAATACAGAGGCTTTGGTTCGTCAAACTTTTGAGAGGTCCAGTCCCGAACACCAGATGCCCAGACTTTTTCAGAAGACTTTAAGATATTTTCCAGGATGAGCAGATAATTGTGCTTTGTACAAAGATTGTATAGGCAAACATCTTTCCACTTATGCCACAAATCTACAGTACTACACTGCATGGAGTATATGACTAGTGATATATGCGTTCATAATAGCCATTAAAATTAACAGGATTTCACTACCATGGTATATGGAATAATCTTTCAAGTAGAACAACATAGTGAGACAGCTTTTCCTGAGAAGCACAAAATGATGACATGGTAAAGAGCTGGTCTGAATAACTTAACAACTGCTAAAAAAAAGAATCAGTTTTATTAAAAAAGAAAATGGGAAAAAAGGCTACCTCAGATGTTCATCTTTACAATTTCTTCTTTCCAATCTCCATGGTAAATACCTCAAGCACTTGCCAGTGTACTCCCTCAATGAAAAGCAAGGCTGAAATCTGTCACAAATCATACCTAGCTGCCAGAGAAATTCAAATTGCTGTAAGCACAAGTGCCAGGGGAGCTCTTACAGCGATGCTGAAACCATAATGCAACATTCACAACGAGATCATTGCATCATAATCTCCTTCTGAATGTGACTCCCTTTGTGTGTCAGGTGTTTGCGTGTCAGAGGGAGAAGAAGAAAGGGGATTGTGAGTTTTAGCATATCTGTTGTTCAATAGCAAAGGGTATTTTTTTATGTATATATATTAAAAATGACCTCTTTTTATGCAAGTTATTTCAAAGGCTTCCAAGCTACTTGCTGTCCTCTAATCCCCTCAAGTACAAAGTGCTTTTGTTAGGAATATTCATGTTTTAACTTCAGACAAGCTAGCTACTTGGAATTCTCTCTAAGCCTATAATCTTGCAGAAATTTATATATTAAAAATTGTTTATTTTCAGTATATGTATTGCAACTATTTTTAATTTCCTAAATGCACAATCAATATTTAAATAAAGAATGTTTGATTCTTTCTCAGCTGTGTCAGCTTTTGAGCAGAGTAAGTTTATGAAAATCCATGAAGGTTTTTTTCACCCAGATTTACAGCAGCATAAGTGAAAGGAGAATCGAGGCCATGTATTACAAAATGTCATTTATGTTAATTCAACATCCATCAGACATGCCTTTATTTCATGCAGTCATGGTCACAAAGTATATTGGGGTTGTTTTGGTTTTTTTTTGTGAGCTTATTAGTATCATCTAAAACCTGAATGTACTTCCTGAAAAAAAACCCCTATGATACAGTGCATTTAATAGTTAAAAAGCGCTGGCAGAAGGTTAGTTCAGAAGAGGAAAGATGTATCAAACTGAACCTCATGTGAAGGAGCCGTCTCTCCCACTTCCCTCTGCCACTTGATACAATGTTATAATCAGTAATTTTGGCTACAAGAAATATGTTTGATTCACTCTGTATGCAACTGAAAACCATTTTGTTAATGGTCAGCATAAGATGACAGATGAGAGTATAGTTTTACCAAAACCCATTTCTATTTCTCATTTCTATTGTCCTCATATGTCATTGATTGCACTGCTTTTATGATAGCAATATAATGGTGATTATAAAAAAAAAAAAAAGAAAATTAAGTGTGTTTATGGTAGGTCACATTTAACCCATCCAGCTTCATCAGGGGCTTAAGTTTGGAAATAGTTGTCCAGACAGACTAGTATCACAGAATCACATGGGTATCGAAGAATATGTGAAGTGCTGTATATAGCAGGCTGCATGTTGTTGAAGTCTAGGGTTTGGAGGCAACTGATCACCTAAAGTAATAGTTTCAGTTAAGTGAATCCAGATCTCAATGCTTTATATGTGTAGCTGAGTTGTGTGTTCAGTTCAGTGTCAAGGAGACTCTCTGAATTTCACCAGATTGGGTAGATGGAGCTCAGAAACAGTGAGGCAGTCAACAGACCATCATTAATGAAATGCAGACAATATGAGTAACTCAAATCTCTTTTGCCCCTCTCCTGTGAAAACATATTAATTGGCAGTGTGGAAGCTACTCTGAATTCTCTCTAAGTATTTTTTACTGTTTCTGCATTGGGGCCACTCTATTGAAGTGAAGGCAAGGTTTATTGGAAAAGAAAGAGGAAATTATTGTGTGGTTCAATAACTAGGATGTTCAGGGAATACTCCAGGGCTCTCATCTAGGGTCTCTTTCTGTGTTTTATCAATGGTTTTTACACACTCTATTTAAAAAGTAAAATCTAGAAATAGACCTTGAATTTTTTTTTAACTGATCAGAGCAGGTGTCTGTCTCCAGGAGTGGAATTTATGGGGAGTTTAGGGGTAATTTAGGGGTACCCAAATACCAGAGTGCAATCTTAAAAAGGCCATTAATCCCTTTACAAGTTTACTAAGGTCTCGGACTGCACAAACTANTAGGGTCTCTTTCTGTGTTTTATCAATGGTTTTTACACACTCTATTTAAAAAGTAAAATCTAGAAATAGACCTTGAATTTTTTTTTAACTGATCAGAGCAGGTGTCTGTCTCCAGGAGTGGAATTTATGGGGAGTTTAGGGGTAATTTAAGTACCCAAATACCAGAGTGCAATCTTAAAAAGGCCATTAATCCTTTTATAAGTTTACTAAGGTCTTGGACTGCACAAACTAAAGCAATGGAAGTACTTGTCAAAACTGCTGGATAGTTAAGACCGAGGCTGAGAAAGATAAGAATTTTGAGTCTTCTTTGTCCTTGATATTTCTGAACTGACTGGTCTAGGTGGCTCCATGCTTTTCTTACTTTGACTCTGAATCCTTGAATCCACCCTCTTTCTTCATGTGCATTGTGTTACAGATCTGAGTTACCTTACATTCTTTTATGTCACAGAATCACAGAATGTCACGGATTGGAAGGGACCTCGAGAGATCATGTAGTCCAATCCCTCTGCTGGAGCAGGAACACTTAGGTTAGGTCACACAGGAAGGTGTCCACGCAGGTTTTGAATGTCTCCAGAGATGGAGACTCCTCAAGCATTCTGGGTAGCCTGTTCCAGTGTTCTGTCACCCTCACCATGAAAAAGATTTTGTTATATATCTCAAGCAATTCTCTGTCCTTGAACTGAGAACTCCAGAACTGGACACAATACTCCAGATGTGGTCTCACCAGGGCAGAGTAGAGAGGGAGGAGAACCTCTCTTGACCTACTGTTAGCCATCTAAAAGGTAGAGACTGTAGTATTTTTTTGTATCTGAGCATAAATGCTAAAGAGCAATGCTGGAGAGAAGAGAGAAAGAGAATAAAAAGTACTGCAAGCTACTGAAACTGTGGAGGGAATTTAGGTAGGCATAATGCAATTATGCATTTGGAATGTAGCCAGGACATATGGGTTAACACATGTACTCCTGTGAAAAGTGCCATGGGATATTTAATGACTGTAAGTTGTCAGAACTCAGTTTTACATCTCATCTGAAAGACAGCACCACCAGCAGCATGATGTCCCTTCGCACCATGCTGGAGCAGTTCCTCAGTGTGGAGTCAGAGGGAATGAGTGGTGTCTCCTGAATCACCACTTCCATTTATTTTTTCTGCAGCTGGGCTTTCTTGAAAGATTTGTATTAAAATATTAATCAAGCCCAGCTTTCTTAGCTAATGAGGTTCCAACAAGTTCACTATCCAAATTCAAAGATGGGTACAATTGCCCAATGCCAGAAGTAGCTTGCTGCAGGGTGACACTTTACCAGACACTTCTATGAGTTGGGAGATGTTACCCTTCTTAGCTGGTCACCTTTGCAGAATGGGTGATGAATGTAAAAGTATTGCTTAAAGTGAAATAGTTTAAGCATGTTATAAAAAGAGAAGCAAGTTTAGCAAAATCTTAAAAGGACTTCTTACATCAGCATATTGAGGCATGATAAATAATTTTTAAAAAGAGGGAAAAAAAGGCTATATGTCAGCGATTGTATGTTGTCGAAACATAAAGAGTCTTGTTATAAAACTATTAAGAAAGATGGTTTAGGTGTGTTTTGAATTTAATTTCAAATCTACTGTGTTGGCACCCAAGTGTAAGAGTAGGCTTTACAACCTCATCTACTTTTTTTGATTAAAATGTTATGAACCTTTGAGTCCTAACTGTGCCAAAAACACCTATTAACAATTTGGATGAGTTTGCTCCTAGTAATTGTTGAAATATACCCCGGCCTGTCCCATTGATCTAATACTCAGTGGATTAATCTTCCTATATGGTTTTAATGGCAGATAATTTTTTTTAAAATCATTTTTATCAAGGCAAGGGCCACTCAGATTTTTACCCAATGCCCTTAATTCATAGGCTTAATTAATGAGAATGTAATGCAGAGGATACTGGACACCCATTTTGTGAAGTCTGAGAATTCAACACAATTTGCATTAGCAGCTTTTTTTATATTGGTCTGCTGATGGGAGCTTCTTCACAGTACAAGTGATGAAAGGCTGGATTCCATAGATAAAATAGCTTTTGTGATTCTCGAGTAAATAAATACATTCAGTCCCTGTATTAAACCATTTTTAGGCAGCTTGTTCCCCTCCTGCAGAGCATTAATGCAGTTTGTCTTTGCAGTTGGGACTTTCTTTTTGATGTGGTGATTGACTAGAGTTTGCCAATCATTTGTTCAGCTGTGTAAGCCCCACTAATTTCCCCAAGTTAATCATAGCAGTGTGTATGGTTGAGATAATGGAGCTGGTTGCCATACTCGGATATAATTCCACAGACAAATTCTTGCTGCAAAAGTCATAAAACTGCAGTGTGAAAGGAAATACTTTTAAAGGCAAGTGTTTGGCATATTGTGAAGTCCTTCCTGTTCTGTGTGTTTATTTCTGTTTTTTCCTACCCATTTTTTCTAGAAGAGGTATGAAAGTGCAACTGTTATTCATTTGGAATTATTTGTTTCTTGATTTCAACTATGAGAATAACTGGAACAAAATTTAGACAAAAAATAAAAGAGAAAGGCTTAGCTAAATAAAATTTCAGAACTAGTCATGTATCTATCCAGCATGAGAGGTATTTTGGAATCCATATATTCTTAGAATTTATTAGGGCACCAATTATTCACGTGGTGTCATCTATTCTTGAAAATATTCTGTAAAGGAATGCTTTAGATAGGAAAGGCTATCCTGTGTCTGCAAGTGCTAGCTGTATGTAACAATGCTTGAAAATGCAAGAAGGAGCCTTATTTAAAATTATAGGATTCTGCATTATAACCAAAGGAGAATATATGAAAAACCTATAATGTTTAGGAAATTTTCTGCAGACTATGAAAAATGCTATGAGTCTTACTACACCAGCACTTGCAAAAAAGTTGCAGTTTTGGTATGCTTCATTAACTGTTTGCATACAAGACAAAAGTGCTTTCTGATGAAGTGTAAAACCAACTTGGGACCAATTTTCCACAACATAAATTCAACATTCATTCCATCCCCTGATATTCTTAGACTCAAACAGCTGGGGAGGTTTTATGCCTTATCTTATATCAATAATTATTTTTAATTCTACAATTTCAGATTATTCAGCCAAATATAATAAGCTCGGAGCTGATTTCATACTGTGATGATAGCTGTTAAAGACATGTTCCTTTTAAGAGTACTGTGATTAGTCTGGTTATGAATGTTTTTAACTAGTTATTTCAAATCCTATATTGTCATCAATTTCTCTAACTAGAAGTTTGGTTTTTTCAAGACATGTTTTATTCAAGCATCTGTCCCATCAAAGTTGATTTTAAGATCACAATTTTAAAATTATTTTCTTCCCACTTAAAATGGAGTTGAATTAGGTGCATTGTAATTACTTGTATTCTAGTGAACTGGGAAGTGCCTTTTTTTGGCCTGGTACTGCACATTTGAAATAACCACAAGTTAACTTTAAAAAAAATTGAGAAAAAAATAGTTCCCAGTATTTCTCCATTACTGGACTCTGTTTTCTATCTCTTCCTTAGTCACATTGCTTTTTGCAAGAAAACTCTAGGAAGCACTTTTAAAAATTGTTTCAGCCTATACAATTATACTTAGATCTATTTTGTGTGTTTTGGGAAATGCTCAGGTAGATAAAGAGGTGGACAAATTTCATCCTAGAACTGGAGGTGCTGATGAACAGACAGAAGGGATGTTGAAGAGACTGGGTTCTGAGATCAGAAGAAACTGAGCACAATTACCTAATGGTCTGTATTTGACCCCATGTATAGCCTCACATATGCGTTGAATTAGAGTAAAATTGATGCTGAATACAATCACCAAATAAATGTTTCAGAGCCTATTAAGTACGTCATTCTGTTTGAGTTTTGTGCTAATTTCTTTCCCCATGTTTAAAGTCATCACATGTTTTTTTCAAATGCTATGTTCAGTCCTTCACTATGTGTGCATTAAACATTGACACTGTTAGCACATCTGAAGTAACATCTGCTCTTTTTTGTTATTGGGCTCATGGTATAATTAGCTCTATATTTCACCAAATACAATTTTGTTCATGCAGCAGATAGAGCAGCATGAAGAAAACATAAATAATTGCAGATTAGTGAAACAGAAGGCAAAATGAGAGTAGGTGGCTTTGATGAAAAAAAAGGGTTAAGGGGAATAGAAGGTCAACTCATTATAGGACAAAACACTTTTAAAGTTATACTTGAATATACTTCACATTCTTACATTCAAAGTATGTAATTTTCTTTCTTAACTCTTTGTTGCTTTACAAAAAGGTAATATGTTTTGAAAATAGAAACTTTATTCTAGGTAATATATATTTTAAAACTCTATGTTTAAGCATGAATGAGCAAGACTGAAGTATGTTTTATTAGTTTAAGATTACAGGGTATATGTCACACTTTTCTGGACTGTGCTATGAATTTTTCCTTAAAATTGCAAGAGATAGGTGGTTTTCAACTCAGGCTTTTTAGGTGGTCATTATGCAGGTTACTAAGCAGATTCCTGCTATCTGACAATTCACCACTATGAATGCTCCAAGAAAGAAAAGCATCAGCAACTTGAGTTAGTATAGGTACATTGTACCATTTGGGATGCCTAAGGGCATCTCACTGGGCTTCCAGGTTCTACTCCTGAATGACAGAGATCATAAACAGCTAGGTGCTCTGCTTGCAAGCCCTGTGGGTATATATGAGATATCACAGGATGCCTGAAATGACAGCAGATTCTTATATGCAGGCAACTGCACAGACCTCCAGTGCTTACTTGTGCAATCGAGTTTCCCTGACTCAGAGAGCAATAGTATCTGTTAATACAAATTTCTCACTTGCCATAATATATGCTTGTATAAATGCTGCTTTAAAAGATTTTCCTTTCTCTAACATCAGAAATAATGTTATTGGTGCAACTAATAATTGATTTTACTTAATGATATGATTATGTGATGTCTCATCTGTTTTAAAGTTATTTTAGTTATTGTTCTCAGCCTTGTCTAAATAGAACCAATTTTTAATGAGAAAAAGGATAAATCATTATAATTATGACTTGGATTACAAAAGATTTTTCTAGCAATATTCATGACTGATGATGATGCAAATTAGCACAAGTTTGTACCATCAAACAACATCTCTATTAAGAATGTGGCATACTTGCTTTCTTTGTCTCTCTTATCTTTGAATATCGGAGGCTTTCCAATTGTCTCATCCAAATCAAAAGAAATGCCAGTTGTTAAATAGTTCTCCTGAAGAGGTAGCCCAGCCAACTTTACTGAGATGTTTTTCTAGAACTTCATGGATGCATTGCAGTTCTGTTCTGCTATCTTTCAGACTACAGCAGCTTCCTTGGAACTGCTGCAGAGTGTAGGAAAGCTGCTCTTGGCTTTCTCATTTATAATTTTTTACCGGTTTCACTGCTAGAAACTGTAGTTTTTTGCTACAGGTTGAAAGGGTTTGTAGTGATACTAAGGTGTCACAAGTTTGGAAGACAAACTACTTCCACTCACAGCATCGTCACTCTAATAAATAGCCCTTTTTTTTTCACCATGGAATTTTGAATTTCCAATTTTTTAATCTACCATGCACACTCACATGTATGCCTCTTGAACATTTGGTATTAGGTATGCAGCTTCATAGAAATTTCTTTTGCTTATTTACACATTTCTATAACCAATAACAGTCTTGCCTTTTTAATCAATGTATAAAAACAAAGCATTAAATTATCACTGATATATAAATAAATAATCTCAAAATCAGTTTATTATTTATAGCGAAATCACACACATAAAGGATTTGTGAGTTTCTCGACCTTTTTTTTCTTGCAGTTTTTGCTTGTTCCTACTTAATTAAACTTCCTTCATTTGAAACCGTAAAAAAAAATTAAAAACCAGTTAGGTCCAGCCTCTGGGGTGGGAGATAAATTGGAATCTGAACATTATAGCAGGTCATGCTGAGGTAAGAAACATAAGAATTAACATCTGAGGTTAACATTACGAGGTACAGTGATCTCAGTTGTCACTGCTTTTGTGTAAGCAGCTTTGTTAGAGTTAACTATTTCTAGTATCAATACAATGTTGGTCATTGTAATCTTCTGAGAATAGTATAGAACAAGTGATAGGGCTACTGCTACCAGTACAGAAAATGTAATTTTCCTTCTTTTTTCTTTCAGACTACAAACAATAAATCACTTCGTTGAAGAGATAATAAAACACCAACTGGGTGCTGGTTTAGTTCATATCAGGGGAGATCTTTGGTAGCTTTCTACAACATAGTAATTAGAGAAGGAGTTCTTTTATAAAAAAAATCAGATTATTTTTGTATATCTCTTGTATTCTTACAGGTGTTAATCAGTGTAGAGTAAAAAAGGATGTACTCTACTTCCATTTTACATCTGAGACATAAAAGTTATAAAACAACTAGAACAATTACAAAACACATTAAAAAAATCCCAAGTGCAACAAGCATTTAGACATAAATGGCTTCATTGTTCTGACGAAGGTTGTGGTTGTTTAGTGGGAAAAGAAAATAATAGGAAACTTAGCAAATAAATGAATAAAAATGATGTCTTGGGGAAGGGGAATGGGGAAATGTTTCCTTAATAGAGTCAACATACAGAAATAAAACCAACATCTGCTCCTCATTTCTCTGTTTGATTGCACTTTTAATTACAGAACTTTGTAGTTAAGGCAATTTTTGCAGATCTTTAGTTTTTCCATTATGGTGGCTGAAGCTACTGACCAAACTCCAGAGGCACTGAGTGTATATTCATTCTCTTTTTTTGGAGTTTGAATAATAAACATGGATTCCCTTTGCAGATTTGGCTCCTGAGGCTTCCTGGGCTTTGTGATCTTCAGCTAGTGAGCTTCAACTCAGTGACTCATGACATTTGCTCCTGTAGATAGGAGTAGTTGTGGAAAGGGTGTAACACCTCTAGCTTCTCTGAGTTCTTTAGGTTTCTCATGTTTTAGTGGGTTCTTCTTGATTTTTATTAATTTTTATAAA
The DNA here is from genome assembly GCA_013400935.1 of Turnix velox. Lineage (NCBI taxonomy): Eukaryota > Metazoa > Chordata > Aves > Charadriiformes > Turnicidae > Turnix > Turnix velox. Next base: position 1,027,957 of record VZTY01031000.1, read on the forward strand.
GGGAGAGCTGGATATTTTTGTGGTCACAAGCAACAAATTTGCATTACCTGGAGAAACCGCTTTTAACATGTTATTAATCATCCTGTTAAGGAAAGATAGAAATATTACTGATTTCACAAAGTATTATCAATTTGACATAGTGAGTGATTAATAGGTGGGTTTTGTTATGTCAGCCAGAAATAATTGTACCATGGACACTGTTGGAGTATGATTACAGTCATTTGAATAAGTGAAACTACAGCTGTTTGTGTAGTTATGAAGTTTATCTTGAACAGTAGTGTGCCTGCAGTATTTCTACTCGAGGATATCAGCACAAAGCTGTATGAGCTAAAGACTTCTAGATGATTGTATTAAGTTTTGCTAACTTGACAAGAGTCCCTTACAACCATAAATTCCCTTATGAGAAGTGAATTTCATCCAATGGTTCTTTGTAAAATTCCCTCACTTATTTTTGTAATATAGTATGTTTCTGCACAATTATCCGCAAAATCAGCTAAAATATCGCCATATGAATGGCTGAAAGAGTAATTACCTGATATTGTCCTTTCATAGTTCATAAATGATTAATTTTCTTCATCCTAAGTAAAAATATAGCTGACAGTCTTCAGTATTTTCATGTTTTCTTATATTTAATAATCTGTACGTTGACATTTGCACTATACATGCTTCAATTCTTAATCAAAGCTCTTCAGGAGACTAACTTCTGAAGCATCTCTGTTCTCTGTGCCATTCATGATCCTTAGGCCCAGGCAGTACATTGACTCCATTTTCCATTGTTCTGCTGAGAGTAGCAGAGATGGCATGGAAAAGGATCTAGACTTCATGAGGCTGGCATGACTAACTTTTGCCCTCTGAAATAAAGTAGGTTCAGGGACGTCGTGATGTGCATTTTCAGGGAGATTCCATGTAAGACACCTGTCTTGTGAGAACTCCCTAAATTACATTGTTGTGATTGCTCTTAATAAACCAGCTAGAGTCACAGGCCAAAGCAGCGTCTTGAATTACTGAGGACTACTGAAGAGCATCTTCTTAGCATACATGCTGTAGAGTCAGCTGTTCCAGTAAGTGATTTTTATGGTTTTGAGAAGTTGCTTCACTAAACCTTGACCCAGAGTGCTATATAACTAACTGATTTACATGGAAGTTCTGGAGGTTACTTCTCACTACTCATGTATTACACATGGGTTAGTTGCCTTTTTGATCTCCATTAATATTGTGCACTCAGAAATGTTCTTCATCTTTATGATTAGGGGGTTTTCTTCATTTATTATTTATTGTTTCCTCCTCTTCTATCAAAATAACACAATTTCTTTATCATATTTTATATACCTTGCAGAAAAAAATCACTGAACTGATCACATGGTCAAAACAATTTTACCCCTCAGTATTTTTAATCAAAGTACATTGCTATGACATGTTGGTTTTCTTATATTTGTGTCTGTTTCATAAAGTGGCCTTTTAGATAGTGAGGAGCAATCTGTTTTTTCTACTATTCATGGAAGACGTCTTACAGAAAGGTTCCCACTCCTCTGGAAGAACAGAAGAGTGACTTTTCTGTTGACACTGGAGCAGGGTGCCCAGTGAAATTGTGGATGCTCCATACATCAAGGCTAGGTTGGACGGGGCTTTGAGCAGTCTGGTTGAGTGGGAGGTGCCCTTGCCCATGGTAGGTGGTTTGGAACAAAATTATCTTCAAGATCCCTTCCAACAAAAATCATTCTATGATTCATGGAGTTCTGGTTTGCATTGGTATTTTAATGTCATCCTGAAAAGTTTTCCTATGCAACCATTCCCATTAGTTGAATGAGTAGGTGTATGTTGCATCTGGGTTTCAAGATGAGTAGAGACACATTCTGCTTGATCTGTGGTTGACTGAGCCGTTTCTCCCTGCCTCACTTGTTCCTGATGTTCTAGTTTAATTGGCTATTATGGATTATTTAATTTATGATTGGGTCACAAACTGACCCATGTTGCATCTTTAATTTAGAAGTTTGGATTTATATTTATTTGTTCAATGAATTTGCATTGTTTTAACTCACTGACAATTAATTGGACAGCCTAGGTCAAACTCCTGGCAGTGTTTTTTTCTCTGCATGATCACATTCTTACTGACTGAGGCCTCTCTCAGCTCAAGCGTGTAGGGAAAAATATGCCCTCCAGCATGACATAAAGCCCCAACCATTTCAAGATGGCTGTTTGAGACTGAATGTAGAAGTTTTCAGCAGATGGCTTCTAATTACTTGAGATATGCCAAAGTGCTGAAAGGATTATTTGTATCTTCAAACCTAAGGGGTAGCTATACCTGACACGATGTGAGTGGCATGTGCATTAATGTACCCATGTCAGCATTTATTCCATCTACTGTTTCTGCCATGAGTTTTATCACAGGTAATTGTCTATGATATGGATATAACTTCCTTGAGCATTGTTGTAATAGAGATATAACTAATAAATCTATTGCAGAAAGTAGAATAAAATCTTATGCTATTTAATGGAAAAGGGAAATAAAGAGACAATCTATATTCATACTCATTTCATTGAGAAAGCTATGGAAACTTTGAATTAAAAGTATCATTTTGACCTTTTAGTTGAGTTTATAGACAAGTCCCTTTTTATGATCGTGAGCAAATTTTAATATTTTTTTCTAAAAATGCAGGGAAATTACTGTTACATTAGTTACATTAAATAATTGAGAATTTTGAGAGAGAGATATGTCATTCTCACCTTACTCACATTGTTAGTTTCAGCAAGGTCAAGGAACTAATTGTGGACCCAGCCTGCCCTAAGCCAGTAACAGTACATAATTGCATGCTGCCCTGGGAGCAGTGTAAGAAGGAAATTGTGGCTTGAAGCGATTCTGTCTGGTATTCTAAGGGGCAGGGTCAAAACTGGCCTCAATGTCTGCTCCCTCCCTTCCCCTACCGGTGGGTGGTGAGTCTGTAGAACTCACTTCCCCTCCTGGGCTGCCATCTGTGGTACGATAAGCCGACTCACAGAAAAGAAATTTTGAGTTTCTTTTGGAAGGTTTATGTATCAGACCCTTCTGACTACTCCATATTTACATAAATCTCTGTTCAGAGTATTCGTTTCATGTGCTGAAATAAAACCAGAGCTTTGTTTGATAACATGCAGAATTTTTTCATCAATACAACAGAGATTTTGTTTTGTATTATTTTTGAATTTCCTTCTAAGATCTTGTGTTAATCAACGGGTAAACTTTTTTTTTCCCCCCTCCCTTTTTGATGTTGTTTGATGTAACTTGCTGGTGGTTCTAAGTCTCAGCATGAACCATGTTTCTAAGCAGCTTGTTTAGCCATAGAAAATGGTCACTAACTAGAGCTATTTATGTAACACATTCCAAATTCCTATGAGTCAGACGGTGTGTATTTTGGAATGCTTTAACCTCTTCACTTAAATTAACAACTGCCTTTAATTTCAGCTCTTTGCAAGCATATATCCCTGTTTCCCTAGGATAAAAATAGCAGGCTCATCAGTGCTATCTTGTACTGGGAAAAAGGTGGATTAGCAGCAGTAGAATGAAGCTCTGAGACTGCGAGCAGCAGATCTTTTGGCAGAATCTACAAGTGAAAATGTAAAGCTTTTAGGGGCAATGCATTCTCTAAAATAGAGATTTCTCTGAGAGTAAACACTTTTATTTCTAAAAATAAAGAAAATATTTATTCTTAATAAATATTAAACTGTCTAAAATATAAACCATTTGCCTGGTTTAACACTGTCAATGGCTTTATTTATGCTACTTCAATGAAATATAATGCAGGTTTCTTTCTTTTTTTTCTTTCTTTTTTTCTGAGACGCAAGTAATATGGGAATTTGCTTACCTTTCCTTTTTTTCTAGTAAAAATATAATCTCCCATAAATTTATTCTTTGCAGTTCTTTACAGATCCTCCCACCATAATTCAACTTTTAAACAAAAATAAATAGCAGTAATGACAACTGGCATAGTTAAAACATGCAGAGAGAATTTTCCTTTGAGTAACAATATACAGTTACTATTGCTTAAACACTTCAGAGGAAACATGAAGCTACGTGCTTTTGCTTGCCTAATGCACAAAAAGATTTGCAGTTAAAGTGATGTTTTTATCTTTCTGTTGTCTGCCTTATCAGGCCTGTTAAATGATGCAATGTAGTGGTATTCTTAGACAATATTAACAGAAGCAACATTTCTTTAGGAAGGATTTCAAATAATCATGCAATGTCATCATTTGCACAACTGTATTATTTTTAAAAACAGTATGGAAATAATATCGAAATAAAACATTTCAGTCACATTCCAGTGCTTGTCTAGTTAGTATGGCTATGATTATTATAAGTATGTTCCAAAATTATTATATGAATAATATTATTTTTGCTTAAACCCAAAAATCCTGTGCAATAAAAAACTTTACCCAGCACTTGTTGCAATTAGATTTACATAATTAAGAAGTTTGCATTTTAATTTTCTTACAGGTATTTTCCACTTGCTGATGCTCTCTGGTACTCTTGTTGGAGAAATGTTCATGCTTGTAAATTGAAACCTGTAATTTAGGTTTTGTATTTTATTTGTATATTTCTTATGTTTGCTTTAAATTTTTGGTAGGAAAAATATAGCGGCATAATGTAAATATTACCACAGTAAATGAATAGCCACAAATTCTAGTAATCAGTGTAAATAGTGAATTTGCCTTTTATCAAGTGACTCGTACAATCCACTCTGCATCATCTAAATGTTAGTTAGACTTTTGATTAAGATCTTGATGTCCCGTGGGAGGGAAGAAGGGATAAATACATGCATAACAAATGTGGTCCTTGAACTTTTATACATCTGTGTGTATTGATACAAGCCAAACATCAATTTATTCACCTGCAGGCTTTCTGCAGAGGCTGTTAGGTTGCATAATATGCACAGGACAAGTATGGAGAGCTTTTTCTCGCCCAGCTCCCAGACCGGTTTGATGAGAGGCTGCGCTTTGGTGGAGAGCAAAGTCCAGGTGCAATTTTTTGAGCTAGGCTTTCTCTGGCTATGTGAGAACAGAAGACTCCACTGAGCCTCAGATATGCCCTTTCTGCATCCCTTGGAGCAAATTTGCCCATGTGCATGCTCCATATTGCATGAGTAGTGTGAGCAAGGGCATGAAAAAATTCAACAAGGTCTTCTTTTCCTTTCATTTGTCAAGAAATAGGAAAAACCTTTAAAATCATCTTAACTTCCAGCTGCACCTTAGAAGCAGCCGGTCCCTGGCAGGACTGGAACCATGGCCATAGCTTGAGAGGTGTTGCCAAGCTGGAGATGCTATCCTGGTCACAGAGACAACCACACAATTTGTGAAATTACAGCACATCGATGGAGGGAATGGTGGGTGGGTGTTTTTTTCTTTTCTTTAGTTAGAACTTTATATGCTGAAATCCTTATGTACTTATAGCAGAGATTTTTAAGTACGACTGACACCAGGATTGGTGATAGAACTGCAAGAGTTGACAACACTGTAGATGGCATAAACGACTATTTTAAGCTACCTTTAGAAATATAACACATTGAACAAGTAATTTATCAAGAGTGGATTTTTCTGAAGTGTCAGCTACATCAGCTGGCACTTAGAGTGCACCTTTTCTGCAAGTCTGACTGTAAACTGAAATGCAAACTACAGAAGGGTAGGAAATCCTTTTCCTGCAAATTTTCCAATCAGTCTTGCATTGTTTGAAATTGCCATCACCACACACTTACTGTCTTTTTGTTTCATCTAACAAGACTGTGAAACTTTGAAGAAGCAGCCGTTAAATCTTTATTTTCTATTAGATAATCGTATTTGCTGGCATTTTCTTTTTGCAGTTAAGTATCAAATAGTCATGAGTTTTTCTGCTAATTAAGTACACGTTGATATTACCAGAAATGAGTGATAATTATAGTAAGTTTGGTTTTATGTAAATACTGGTTTAAATTAATTAAAGAGTAGGGAAAAAAAGTCAGGAATTAACTTTAGTAATGCCAGCAAATGTAACCCATTTTTCAGTTTCCGTTAGCAGATACCTGTATTCAAAAACTAAATGGTGAATAAGAATATATCTGTGAAAAAATTGTTGTGATCAAAGTCACAATTAATGTATGTACTGATTATTTTGTATCTAAATAGTGGCTTAAACCTTATTTGCTGTAACATAGCCCTATGCAAAAATAAATACCTTTGCACTTCATTTTAGGTTTAATTTTAAGTAATTGGATACAGTAGATGTCATAATGCACAAAAGTACCATGTAATCCATGTAATTATAGTTTCTGCCTTTTCATTTATTAGCTCTGCTTTATAGTCGGGAAGTAGATTTGTATTTTTTTCAAAATATATGCTTGGTAAGCACTAAGTCTAAGACTTATAAAACATTATCAATATGTTCTAATTAATATTTTCTGCTTTCCTTAAGCTATTATGAGGATACTTAATGCACAGCCTAAAATTAGAGTTGACAATTGCAAATACAATCCAACCAACATAGTAATAAAATCAATACTTACATTTCCCTCGGGGCCACTATTTACTGTTTGCTGTGCCATTTCCTTAATGGAACAGCAGTTATGTTTGCAGAAACCTTGTAACTACAATTTTTATATTTTAACTAAAAGCAGCTTTCTTGAAGTAGTATGATTAAAAAAGAATCTGGAGTTGCTTTCAGAAAATTGCTGTAAACATCTTGTAGGCAGTTTTAACAAAGACTAAAAAGAAACATCTTTTCATAGCAAATGTCACTGAATTCTGAGATGAATGATTTGTAATGTCTAAACTCCTTTTGGTTGCCCTGCCGTAGACATTTGCCTTAATCTTGAAATACTTCCCTGATTTGTTTTTAGTTTAATTTACTTGGTTCAAATTATTCTTAATCACTGAGAGCTCATTCCTTTGTGGAGGTCTGCAATGTTCTCAAAATGTACAAGGGAATCTGTCAGTTTATTTGACTTAGCAAATTAAAATAATGGATAAAACTATGATCTTTGGGATGAGTCATCGCAGCTGTTGCACAGATCTAATTCTAGTCTTTTGATTTGATGCTTCTTTCACTGAAGTTTGTCATTATCTGTATCTGGCGGTGCAGCAAGTGTTTCTGTGCCTTACAAAAGAACTGTGGAGTACAGAAAGCATGGATGGTGTAGCTGACATTTTTAGTCTGTGCCAGTATTGCATGTGTTTGCATATTCAGTATATTTCACCAGTGATCCCTGATGAGAGGAGTGGGCATATGAATGAAAATCTGGGAGTTACCATGGCTTAATAATTTGTTCCTTATGGAGTTCTGTTGACGGTGCTGTGTGTGAAGTTTAGGGCAACTGATTCTGTTGTACAACATGGCCACTTACTTTATCAGGGAGTATTTATTAGCTCTAATTATTAACTCATTATTCCCTTTGATCCTGTATCCATATCCTAAACTTCTGCTTTCACTGCCTTTCTGCAACCATTATTTTGAATAGCATTCATATAATAACAGCACTCACTTGTAGTCTGCACCACTATTTGTAGTCACTGTAAGCACATTGCTTGCTAGGAAGATATCCCATCCATGTGAAATGTTGATGTTTCAGGATTTGTGGTGATATGTCAAAGATTGAAAAATATGAAATACAGAAGAAAATTTTAAATGTGCTCCTTTAAAAGCACTGGAATTAGAAATGCTTAGTTTTAGTGATGCAGAAAGCATACATGTCTTGGAAAACATGTACTATATCATAAATCCATAAATATATAATGTAAATCAAAATATTGCTAAATTGAACTGAAAAATACTTGAAGAAAATAGAAGTTCAGGACAACAAGGTACTTTGGTTCTGTTCTGCATGTTTTTATAACTTTTATGTTACAAATATTATTTAAATTCAAATGTCCCAAGTAAATATTCCTTTAGGGTGCTTTTAAAGATTATGTTGGTTCTTGTCTTTTACATGTATATATAAGAATATGCAAATATGCATACATTGTATAGTCAATGTATAGGCTGTATCTTCAGTAATCACTGTTATAACTTAATTTTAGGCTAAAATCTTTATTTTTTAATGTGTCTGCCCTTAGGCCATTATTTGTAGTTCTAGGTTTCAGCAGCTGCAATGACTCAGCTTCCACAGAGAGCAAGTTGGAGAGATGGATCTTTCAGTATTCAAATCTTTTCATTTGTTTTAGCGCTGTTAAGTTGTGGAGAAAGAAGTTAAAATTCATAGAATCATAGAATAGTTCAGGCTGGAAGGGACCTTAAAGATCATCAAGTTACAACCCTCCTGCCATAGGCAGGGATGCCTCCCACTAGATTAGGCTGCTCAGTGCCTTGTCCAGCCTTGTTTTTAAGAACAGAGTATCTTTTCCTGATCGCTTGGAAATCAGCCTTAATCTGACTAGAACAGAAATGTCTGCATTTGTGTTTTAGGTGTCCATTCCTTCTTAGAAATTTGCTACTCTCTTGCACCTACACTGGTGACAAATAGGTCTCCATAGTTGGCCTAAACCTTCTCTCCAGCAGTTTTGTAAGAAAAGAGCATTATTTTGGAACTTCTGACCTAATAACCTATACAGCATATTCTGCTTTATGGCATCTTGCAAGGGTACTGCATTTCTTGGTAAACTCACTTGATTAACCAGAGTAGGTTACTGAGATCAATCTGACCTCCAGTGAAAAGGTTCATGTAGATCTGATGGAAGCCAGATTAATGCCATCATCAGAAGACAAAGGAACAAAACTGCGATGTACTTTAAAATTTGTCCCAATATGATTTAATTCCTTAAGTCTTAGAGTTTGTTTTCTGCAAACCCAGAATACTTAGTGCCATCAGCAAACTTTGTTTTCATTAGTATTTGGCCAAAGTAATTGTTAGAGCAGATTCTTAGATCCATTCAAGGAAACGTATTTGGAAACAGGATATTGAAAATAAAGTCCATCGGACAACAAAATTCAGTTTACATGCTGATGTCAGCATTTGTGTATGGTGATAAAGCCGGGCTCCTTTCATGATAAAGATAAGCTCATATCCAAATCTTTAATAAGAAACAACACCGCTGTTAGCTTTTCACATTGAAGTCAGAAGCATCTTTGTAACTCTTCCCAGAAACTCAATTGTTAGGAACAAAAGTTATGTCCTGTTAAGAAAAAAAATTAATCACTCCAGTTATTACATAGGGTGTACTGTGTATTCCAGGCTCAAGCTTTGTACTGAAACCTTTGAAGAGGCTGCCCATACCTACCAAATGTTGTAATTGATACAGAATCATTGCTATACAACAGCTGCAATAACAAGGTGCTGCTGCCTTTACTTTAATCTACCTCTCTTTCTGCCAGTTTATTATGTTTTGAATTTATTCTTTTGTAGATCCGTGAGCTATCTTTCTTATGGAAATTAATCTTTTTAAAAGATTTGTACTCTCATTTTCAAACACTAATACATTCATTCAAGTATCCCATTATTCAGAACCAGCTGGCTTTTTATCTAGTGATATTTACTTCAAAAAGCCAAGTTAAATGGTATCATAGATTAATTCTCAGGGCACAGGAAAGCTTTTTTAGAGAAAAAGAGATTTGGTAATTACTTAGAATATCGCAATAAAATCACAGAACATGTCAAAAATGTGTTATATAATCTGTCATAATACAAAACTTCAAAAAAAAAGTTAATTCACTGAATTGAACATAGTATGGGGCATCAGTATATGATTTTTAAGTGAAGCATTATAGATGGATAAAACTTTGCTGTGGTTTAATAAGCTATGTCATGATTTTTAGTTGTATATTTGTTCTTTGCAGAAAGCACTGAAACTTCAAAAAGGGCATTATCCACTGAAATTTCTTACATAAATCAAACTGGAAATAAGACACATTTTACAATTCAATTTAAGATCCCACAGAGACAATAATGTTGCAAGCTGTGCATTTTGCAGAGTAATATAGTAATGTCTAGTTTGCATTTTTGAAAAACCAAATTAATCACACTTTATTGAATATGTTGAAGCAAACCTAAAATTCATCTATTATTTAAAAACTTGTGCAACAAACACAAACTATATTTTATACATAAAGGACAAACTCATTTATTCATTAGGTTAAAACACTTGGAGTTTGCATTTTGTAGTTATGAAAGAAATGACATTTGCTAGATGTTCTTTTTTAAATTTTTCAAAGCATTATGTTCAGAGTAATCTGCCTGAAAAGTCATACTAATACTTTTACACTGTATTGGTACTGAACACCGCACAGAAATCCCTGTGGAAACTGAGAGTAGTCATGATTTTGAAATTTCCTTTTTTAGTGAATCATTTAGCAGGACAAAAGCTCTGTTATCATGTATCTCATATTTAAATAACATATTTTGTCCCTTGGCAGATAAACCACAAGATAATAAAGTTTTCAGCCAATTTCAAGCACTTGTACATCCCTTGAGCTAACATGTTTCGGCACTACTTTGAATTAGAACTTGTATCTTTGTTCTCTGCTGTGCTCAGACTGTTTCATCAAAGTAACCAAAATTGAATTTGGGCCCTCGTCAAGTCTCACTGACTTTATGGAAACAGGTTTTCAGTCTTCCTCTTTTAAAAAGAAAGATATTTAAAAATTATTTGTAGACATGTTCCTGTTGATATAATATGGAAATATGTATTCTACATCTTTCAGGGCATGAATGCCAAATGTCAGATGGTACTACCTGTAAGTCCATTTCTAGGAATGCCACTCAAAGTTATTCTGGCCTTTAGGCCACATTTAATTACTGATACTTGATTTTTTGGATAATTGTTGCCTGTTAATGATTTGTCTGTATGTTTATGTCTTGATGATTTCAAAGTGAGAAATGCAGCTTTGACTATAAGCCAGTAGTCATTAAATTTATTTTTGTCAGAAATCTATATTGACTATATACCAGATGAATTTTTTGAAAAAAATTTCTAGTTAGTTTTAAGGACACAGAAATCTCAAATGAGAACAAAAAAGTTTTTAGCATTTGCAAAGTGGATGCAATTTTTGCATAATTTGTTCCTTTAGCATCAGTAAAGCCTCTGGCTCTTGTACAATATTTTAGTTTAAGGTCTTTGTCTAAGGAGTTTTCAATTTAAAACTAATGTTGTTGCTTTTAGATTTTCTTATATGAAAAACTGTATTATGTTTGCACGAGTTTGAGAACACATTATGCATACATTTTTTTCTTTACATATGCATATTAGTTGTGTTTAACAGAGCAAGAGGCCTCTTAGGTCCTACTGAGAAGCACTTTAAGAACATTTATGAGAGCATTCCCGGATGAGATTAGTGTACAAGAAAATGAAATGATTTTGCAGTCCAGTACTTTAGAAGAATCTACTGTGTCTTCTCTGTGCTGTAATGGATAAAGTGGAGTTTAGATTGTCCTGAAGGTGGACAGTGTTTATGATGACCTGACATTTCTGATTTATTAGTGAAAATCCCAGAATGATGTCCCAGATGTTCAGCCCCTGAACATCAGACTGTTCCAGCAACTCTCAAAAATATTTGGGACTCTGCTTTGTCTGATCTGGAATGCTATTCTGAGTTTTAGTGGGTGAGATGGATCCAGGTCCCTTGCTTGAAATTTTGTCTAAGGCACAGTTATACATATTATTTTAAGTACAATTAGAAGGTGCATGTATTTTGCACAAATTGCTTCGATATAAGGTACTAGAATGACTATAATGTCATGTAGGGTGGCTGTAGTTCTGAGTACTAACACTTGATATAACAGCGTAGGAGAACTTTATTGTCCTAGAACTAGTACAGAAAAACAAAAAAAGGAAACAACTCTAAAGCCAATATTGAATTAATTATTATAATATGCAGTCATTTAATGACAATAGGCTTTTGTGTCAAACACAGGCTTGGCTTTTCTGTTTCTTCCCCAGTAAGTGAAAATATTTGCTACTATAAATAGCTGTTGTTGACAGTCATCCAGGCCTCTTTAGAAGTAAATGTAAATATTTTGTTTAATTTTACATAAAGGTAGAGATGTATTTCCATTTTAAAAGTGAAATGAAAAGACCAAAATGAATCGGGAAGTAGTTATCCCCCCTGCCTCCAATTACAAAAATCCAAGAAACCATTTAAGAAATTTCCTCTTTAAGGTATATCACTTTCATACCCCTACACTCTTAATCCAATTTAATAGCTTTAGCTGCCTTTGCCATGAGATTTTACCTTTGACCATTCTTGTAATGCTCCAGTCAGAAAAGAAAAACAGTAGTTGTGAACAGAGTGGGGAATTGATGGGTAAATAAATAGGACATTTTTGCCTTTTGTGGCCAGAGCTGTCCACATGCTTTACCACACATTGCTACTACTGCTGCTACTACTAGTCACACTAGTTGCCAAAGTTGAGAAAGTAACAAGTCACGTTCAGGAGTGTTTTCAGTAGCCCAGAGACAAGACTCAGGATCCATGAATTCTTAGATAAGATTTCCTTCTGTAAGGAACAGAATGGCATGATCAACTGTCTCAGGACACACACACAAAAAAAACTTAAGGGCTGAAGTCACAATGAAGTTACTGTAGTATACTTAAATATGGAATAACAGCTGATTCTCTGTCTCCATTTTTTGACTATTTGGGGTAATTCTTCAGTAAAGATACAGAAAATGGGGAAGACAACGTACTGCCCTGATATATGGTGTATTGTTTTGATTTGTGGGGTTTTTGTGTTTTTAAACAGAGCTAATATAGAGTTAGATGCAGTAAAGTTCAGACTAAATGTCAAAAACAAAGGTTCACATAAGTTAAGGAATTGCCTATTTCAAACCAGTGTAGATGTTAAGCACAAACTCCAATTCAAAATTGTGTTTTGTTGAATGATTAGGCACTTTGCCATAGGACTGAACCACAATGCTTTCACTCATAAACTCAAAACTGTATCTTTCTCCTTAGACAATTTTCTGGATCTGTCTGTGTTAGTCCCCACTGTGAAGCCTATTATATGGAGCCCATTATACTGATTATGCAGAACAAAAAATTGAATGAGGATAACTTCTTAGTTTATAAACTGAAGCAACAGGGGATTTTATGCTAAAACAACTCAAATGTGTATTTTGCAGAGTATGTTCTAAACATGAAGTTATGTAGTGCTCAGCCAGGCATATTCTGTCCCAGTTGTTCCTTAAGCACATAGAAACTATTCATATACACAATTACACAAATGAGAATATATAGTAATATATTATCTATTAAATGGGAAACTTTATAAAGAAGCACATACAAGTATATTTACGAAATAATTTGTGATGTCTGTCGTGCTGAGAGAAAAAAATGTAGTTTTCTGCAGATTTTTGTTGACTTCTGATTAATCACTAGTCTTTGTATTGTAAAAATTGAGGGACTAGCTGTATTCTAGCTTTCTGCTCTGAAGTTAATTTATTTGCCCTGGTGTAGCTGACAGTAAAATGTTGTCCAGTTATTATTTTCCTGAATATAGTGCCTACAACTGCATCTACATTTTTATTTCTTGATGATGTTACAAATTTACTTTTGCACATCTAAATTGCACTATTATCTTGTAGCATTATATAACCATAAATTTAAGCCATATATTATCAATGAAATGAGGAAAAGTCATGTATTTGTGAAAGGAGAAAAATGGAAAATCTATTTTTAAGTAAATGTCACACATCCTGTAACTGAGTTGCTGAGCTTTCACTTGTGGTGGACAGTTTCATTCACTTGTGTTGGAACAGTTTCATTATTCATTAAATTGAATTTTAAAAAAGGTATTCCTCTGTTAATCTTTTTGCTGAAATAAAGAAGGACTAGTATAAAATATAACTCATCTATTTAATGGAATTCATTGTCACTCAAAAAAAAATCTTTCTTATTAGTTCATATAAATTCAGTAGTATCTGATTCATAGTTAAGGATATGCTCTGATATTCAGCACACAGAATTTCATCTTATTTCTTTAAATTAACAGTTTGTACTGCAGTTGTTAATTACCAGAACATACCAGAGAGGTTGAATAAAGTGGTTACAAATCTCTGTATTACTTCTCTGTCATTGGCAAGAAAAAAACCTATGCAATAAAATTAAGACAATGAATGAAATGGTTAATATGATTGAGGCTATTTTTCAGATTGCTGCTGTTGTCTGAAAAGAAGAAACCATGATTTCGAAAATTATCTTGGGTTCTCCTTTATATACCTTGGTAGGAAAAGTATTTATCAAATTAGAGAGGGTTTTACCAAAGTGCTTTTGTATATAAATATTTCTCCTTTATACAGTCTTGTGGATTATTACTAAAGTGGACTTCAGGGGACTGAATTATACAAACACAGGATCACAAATCTATAGGAATTTAAAATCTAAACCAGCAGGATTTGATTCAGAGAGATGTATGAAGAGGTTTCCATACTGTCAGAATACTAAGATTACCAACTTTTAGCAGACTGATTATGCATATTTTCCAGTGGACATAAATAGCCTAGATAGTGAATAGACCACTTCAGAAAAATGAGCCAACACAGCTGATACTGATGCTTTGTTTGGTAATTGTTGCTGAGATACAAATTGTTTCAGCAAACACAGAAGATAACAGCAAGATTAAGGGACTGAAAGAAGATCAGTAGCACACAGAAAGAAAAAAAAAAACTAAAGCTGACTTGTTAGCATGAGCTCAGGATTGCTTTTGTGTTTTTGCAATGTGATACTGCTTGTACCTGAAGCCATTCCTGAGCCAGGGCTGGATTTACTTGCCTAAAGAAAGGCTTGAAGTGTTCTCTGGGATGCCATAAAATATCGAAGTTTTTCACATGAAAGGAAGAGGAAGACCTCAGGGGCTAGCAGATAGCTTAATTTTCATTTCTAAAAGCCACTTTTAATTAAGAAAGGTTTAGTTTAAGTGACTAGACATTAGTATGTGCTACTGTCTTACATGCCCTTGAATATCCTGCCTGATCTGCATCTCCAAATAGCTACGGGGTCTCCAGCAGGTGTTGTGCCATACTCACCAACCCTGTAAGACACACCTCAAGTTATTTCATCTGTCAGAAGTGGTATGTGTTTACGCAGTTGAGCCTGGGAGAAGGGTCACTGTCAATCCTGGAACCAGGAGAGTCAAGTTTAATTGACCAGACATAGGTTTGTCTCTCACAGAGAGAAGTCCACAGTTCTCCAGATGCTCTTTCTTGTCTGGATACCTGTTGACTAGTAAGGAAACTTAAGCTGCTCAGCTCACATTGTGTGAATCTAAATTTAGGTAAGCTGAATTCCACTTAAGACAGAATGAGAAAGGAAAATAGGTAAACAGATTGTAGAAATGAATCTTGTTATGTTTAGATCAGAGTTTGTTTGCAAGGCAGACATAGTCTAGTTTTCTGCTTCATTTTACTTTTCTTGGCTGTGTTGCCTTCCAGTCTGAAATTGTTTTCATTTATTATTACCATCCTTAGCTACCTAATTGTGCTACTAATGAATACAAATAATCCAGGCATCAGCCTTTTAGAGACCCACTTCAGTGTACAAATAATGGTCTGTTGAGTAACTGCTGATTATGGGAGGAGATAACTCATATTGTGGAAAAGATGCTGAATTGTTAGTGATGGGGAAAGCACTGAATTCTGTAGTCTGCCTTTTAAATAATGAAAATGTATTGTTATTTTTGTTCTGTGACATTGTCCGTGATGAGTAAATTTGAGGCATTATGAACCTAATATTTAAGCATGTGTGCTTACATTTGGAACTTTAGTTTCAAATTTTTGTGTGTCTGAGTATCAGTCCTATTGCACGTTAAATACCTAGTTGCCTACCAAATTGCCTATTCAAGTGCACATGTATGGGGTTTGAGCACTTAGCATTAAGCATCTGCATTTCAAAATCTGATCCCTTGTGCTTGAAAGCCTTGAAAATGCTATTCTGTGGTCAGCCTAGTGCAGCATCAATTGAAATGCAGTTTGAATGCGATGTAGAGCTTCCAATTGCTGCTTCAGAAAGTGTTATGCTGAATCTGGAACACTTTGCATAATTTAATTAATTATGCCACTAAAAACTGATTTTCTCTCAATTTAAAGCAAACAGCTTTTATGAGGGTGAACTGCAGCACCCAGGGATATCAGGTGTCCAAGCTTTTAATCCTATTACAAAGACTTGACAACGACTGATGGAAACTGGAAAAACATAAGCTTCCAGGAGGGCAACAAGTGAAGAAAAAGAAGGCAACAGATTTTTAAAACTCTTTGAAGCCAATGGATGCATTAAATCAAAATCAAATGTAAAAAGTGACAGAACTGGTAGCTTGCACTTAGTTGTGTAGACGGTGAGTAGTGTCTAAGGAATAACACTTATTTCACTTTGACATTAATGAAAATAACTGTTTCCTCTAAGAGGAAAATTGTTCCGCTTAACTTACATAAGAAAAACATAGCAAATGGCCAAGACTATTTGTATCTTTGGCTGGACACTTAAAGTGTTAAGGAGCGCAACAGCCTGTAGTTTGAAAGTGATTTCTAATGTTATTGGTTGGATTCTATCTATGAATCATTTTCCTTGTAAACATATCTCGACAGACGATGCCAGACTACAAGTATTAAGGAATCTGTCACTGACTAAACACTAGCCTCAATACTTTGCTTTCTAAAGCTTATCTTCTCTCTTCCAATTTATTATTGGGTTCGATATCACTCCAGAACAATAGACACTGTAATTTTGAGGTAGAAGGGAGTAGTGATTTAGAAAAGCTCTAATTTCTGAGCCACATAAGCAGTGCCATAATTGGCAATCTATGACTGACCATGCAATACTCAGTGACCAGATGAGGAAGGGTCACTGCAAAATTAACTCCATCTCCATATCGAACATCAGTGAGTAACATGAAATTAACTGTGGTGTAGAAGATCTTGCTAATAAATAGGGAAAATATCTTTTAGTGGGAATTAATGAGTCCTAGAAAATGCTAGAGAATTTCTGTACTCATAACATTAACAAATATTAATAAAATTACAAATATTTATGCATTAAATATATTCCTATATATGTATGTATGTAGGACATATGGGTGTCATCATGCTTTGATGGTAAATTACAGAACAATAAGCTTAAGAGATTTGCAAAATATTGACCTTATTAAGAATACTAGAACTTCACATGTAAGATTGAGAATTTTGCCTACAGTCTGAAATACATTTTAAAACTGTTGCCTTTTCTATGTCTATTTTTTATAGAGAACAAAAAATAATTATCCCAGAGAGAATTTCCAGTGTACATTGAAGATGAGAATTTGTAACTTAAAAACCCAAGACATGCTGGCCCAGATTCATCTTACTTAAGCTATCTAAGTCTAATCCGTTTGTAGAAAGCTTTTTCTGCAGTTACTGTACAGATGAAGGCATGTCCAGAGGCCATTCATTCCATTTCTGTCTTGTGCTGTTTTCCCTCTTCATTTCATTTGGCCTTTACTTGATCACTAGGCAGTGCTGACCTCATCTGAATCACAGTGCAATCACTCCTGCACTTAACTAGCCAGCATAGTGGGCCTTTGCTGCCTTCCCAGTAACCACAGCAGGACAAACAGTACCACATCGACCATGAAAGTAGAGCCAGATGGAAAAGGAGTATATGCTCCACTGCAGGACCCAACAGAATAAATTTCTCTCTTAGCTAAGCTGGCTCTTGCTAACGACTTGTCATTGTGTAGTCAGATTTTGGGTGGTTGTGCTTACTATTTTGTGGATATGTGCCCTAAAGATGTGCTAAATTACTATTTGGAGCTATCTGTTATCATTTCTTGAATTTGCTGCTGCATCAATACCTACGTGTTATCTAAGACTGAGATGAACTCACTTTACATGTTTGATTTCCAGGGTCGTATTTTTGAATGGATGAATATTCAGAAGGGGTGAAATATATATGTTGCAGTGGCAAAATGAATAAAATTAGAAAAAACAGAAGATAAGTAAAAAAGAAAATTAGAAGGAAAAATAATGTTTTTTACATCCAGGACTTACCTCCTTCAATTATGTTTATGTTCAAAAGAAGGTTCACATTTTTATAGTCTCCAAGTTCTCAAAATACAAGAAAATGTATTCACTTATCAGAGGTGATGAGATTCAAATAATGTATTAACTGCTCAACTCTGTACACTGCATAAAGATTGTGACACTTTCCTGTAATGTAATAAAACTATCTCACATAATTGATTCTTTCCATTGTTTCATAAAACGGCTTTGTTTGATTGCGGGAGAGTTTGGTCTAAATTTTCATTACCTACTTCTGAACAATTTACACTGGGATTGAAACAGTATTGAGCTAATGAGTTAGAATTTATATTGAGCCTTAACTGTCTTGAAGTAACTAGGGAAAGAAAATCATGGCAATAATGGCGTATTTTTCATTATAAACTATGTTGTGCAGCTTTTACAATCAGGTTTTTAATAGATCTAGAGAAATTAAATTGGAATTCTACCAACTTTTGTGTTTTTGCCATCCCTTGAAAACAATGTTAATAAAATGCCAAGACTAATCCCGTTACTACTACTGTAAGTAGGAGGTAGTATTAGTCACATTGTTTTTCGGGTCCTGTTACTCAATTAAGTAGATGTATATAGAAAAAGGCATTCAGAATTGTGCACTTTTCTGTAATCCCTGAAAACTAAATAGATAGTGAGTATAGATTAAATTGGTCTTAAATTATGTCATCCTAAACTCCTTATCCCACGGAAACAGTAGAAACTTTCAAAGTCAGGAGGGTGAAATTGTACCCTGTATGAAAAAGGAAGCAATTATATATTGCTGATGTGCCTGTTAATACTGCTGAGAATGCCTGAATATATGCATATTTATTAATATATTCAAACATTGTTTATTGATTGCATATGGTAAATAAACTCATAAAATGAGCGTATAGATTACTTTGTATGCATAAACATATATAATACTCAATCTTGGTGTTATACATAAATATGAACCATAAATAATGTGAGTCATCAGACTGGAAGAGTTACAACTTTATATTGTATATAAATGTACAAGTTACTAATGTTAGATGAATTTTTATTATTGTCCTTGCATCCTTCTGTTTAATTTTTACAAGTCTACAGTGGTAAAAAAGAGTATTTCCCAAATATACAAATAATTGCTTGATTCAGTACTGGTTTGTCCCCATTCTTCCTTGCTGCTGTTAGTCCATTCTGCTACCAGAAGACTGCAGGAATTCAATAATAACTCCTTATATTTTAATTAATAATATGAAATTAAAATTGAATATACGAAATAAAATTGTCAGCACATAGACAAGCATGTTGGTGCCCTCAATAAATAATTTTTTTAGTTACTTTCTCAAATGTTTATTTATTCACAAATACAAGAAGAAATACGAAGGTAGTTTAAATTTTAATTGACATTAACAACCAGGGGGTTTTTTTTAGACTTTTTCAGGCAAAACTATTCTCTCATGTATAAAACAAATGCCTTATGTAGGTTTACTTGCTTACATTGGCAAAAAAATATGTGAAGTACACATCAAACATTCAGACACAAATTTCAGGTGAACAAGGACAACTACCATACCTTTAGGCTTGTGTTCTAACCCTTACTTTAAAAAGTTCCCCTTACATACCTTTTCCAGGAAGTGGAGGAAATAATGTCCTTCCCCCAACAAACATACTAAAAAAAAAGTTTGCCACTCATAAAGAGCCTAGATTGCTGGCTTTACTTGCAAATTCAGACATTGAAAATCAGGAGTATTCCTTCATCCAAAGAGTATATATACATTCCCCACAGGCATCAGTGATGGTTCTTGGGATAAAGAAAAATTTCACTCTCCCCCTATGCAAGGATCACAGGCCTCTGTTAACCACCACAACTCGCCTGGACAACATAATGTTCCAGTTAGCCATCCTCTCAACTCTCTTCAACAGAACCACCTTCTGCCAAATGGTACAGGTTGACATCTTTCAGCACTAACATCACCAGTTATCCGATTCCAGTCTTTACTTTGTATTTATGTAGATAGGCTACAAAAGCTGTGGGGAATATTGTAATACTTCCTTTAAAGTACTAAGCAAGGGAAGTGGAGACAATAAAGGACAAATACATATGCAGTAAAATTGATACTTAAAAGAACTGCTAACCTGTGCATCAGTGGCATAATAATGCATTGCTAAGGCACCTTACAGCAGATATTTCAGAAGATAATAATCATTCATTGCTTAGCAATGATATCATATGTTACACTGATAGGAACAAACTAAAGGTCTCTCTTTGTGGCAAGAAACTCTCCGTGGTTGCAAGTGATGTACCTGTGCATATTCTGGAAGAGAACTGACATACAGCTGCTTTTTCCTGCAGTGTGAAACATCTTGTCAACCATCCCATTGCAGATCAGGAGAAAATAAAACAACAACGAGAAAAACATTTTAAAAAATTGTTACCTTTTTTCTTTCCTGCACCAGGATTGGAACTTCCTTTTATGATGATGCCCCACCCACTAATTCCTGTGAGCCTACCTCCAGCATCTGTCACAATGGCAATGAGCCAGATGAATCACCTTAGTACCATCGCCAACATGGCAGCAGCAGCACAAGTGCAGAGTCCTCCATCCAGAGTTGAGACATCTGTTATTAAGGTAACTATACTAAATGATAAAATATATCTAGTAAAGTGTCAGATGTTATAAGGTAAGTCATA
>VZTY01031000.1:1048586-1066086 GCA_013400935.1 Turnix velox
CCCTCTAATTTATATCCATTGTTCCTAGTCCTCCCATCCGATATTATGTTAAAAATTCCTTCCCCTGAAGGAAGTCATAAAGTCAGTGTTTGAGAAACTCAGATGTTGTAGTTCTAGGAACCCAGTAGACATCTATTGCCCAGTATTACCTTCTGAGATGTCCTACTCCTTTCTATAGCAATATTAAGACAGTTCTCAAGTTGAAGCATTTTCATACAGAACGCATAGCTTTCTGGTTTCTCATGTTTCATAGTCTGCAATCTAATGGCAATGTTCCTCAAGATAGCAAGGAAGAAATTACTCCTTACTTAAATTACAATGAACTTTTCATACAACTTTTAAATCTAAGCATTTGAAGTGAAATGTTGCATGTTATCTGAAAAAAGCTGAAAGACTTGATTCTCTGCCTCTGCAGAACCTAAATTACTGAATGTTGGAACAGAATGGAATGAAGCTGCAGACTCAGACCTAACCAGAGCACACCCAGTAATCTGCAGGTCAGAACCTGCAGATTGTTGAGATATTTATGAGATATCTCAAAAATATCTGATAACTGAAATTGTTTACTCATTTTAGGTTTCATTATCTGCCCACAGCTAATCTAGTTGTAATGTTATTGCACACAAGCAAGGAGCCTTCTCTTATTCATGGTGAAGGCGCTCTGCTTTCATTGTAAAAGCATTTCCCCCCATACCATTAGGTTTATAATTTGATTCAATATTTATTCAGGCGTTGTCTCTCATTAGTTCTAATAAATGAGATAGAGTGAGACTACAGACTTTTGTGCTTTTGTGTAATATATTCATATGTTGAAAATAAACATATAAAGGCAAGTTTATGTGATATTTTAGGGCCATGTTGGAAATATGTCCATAACGTAATTCCCTTGGCAAAAATCAGGTAACCTTAAAAACTCTTTGACCTTCAAATCAAGAGCTGTAAAATGTTTAAAGTTCATGATGATTTCAGCAGAGTGAAGAGATCAATGTTCATTGAGATCAGTACTAACCCAGAATTATAAAGAACCATTCACTTAAAAGTCAATTAATTGATATTGCTATTGACCTAGAAAAATACAATCTGATCTCTGGTAGGTACCTGCAATTTCAAAAGTAGCATCTCCTTTGAAGCCCCTCAAAGGCATCTTTTTCTCACATTTTAATATAAAGGGCGTTAAGGCATTGATTTTAGAAGAATTGATACTTTAGGTGCTATATCAACAAGGCTAGATTTCACCCAAGTATCCATCTAGCCCATGTCTTGGGAATATAAATACTTTGCTGCCAACTAGCTGTTTAATTACACAGTGATTTCTGCACCTTTGTTTTTCTGTTTTCACTTGAGCAGCATATAGGAAGAGTTACATGATATTAAAGTTATCTGGAACATATATGGTGCTCTTTCATTGAAAATTTATTTTCTTAATTGGATCAATGACTGCTGGTATTGCAGAGGTATCTAAAAAATTAAGATTAGGATGGAGCACATACTCAAGGATACCTGAGAAGTGTGAATTACTATTTCAATGAATCTTCTTTTTGCTGTTTTCCCCACTTTATCCCCCTCTTTCATTTTCTGTAAAGCATTTGATTTTGCATTTAGAAGTACAAAATTTAGCCTGCATTGGCATGGGTATCCTTCTGTTTCTAAACTTCGACAAGCTGATTTCTAGCTTGTATAGTTGCTTTACAAGCCAGTTCTAGCTACCTGAGTTAATGGACTGCATTTAAACATGTGTGTAGGAGGATACCCCAAGGTGACCCCTGATCTTTCCCTCCAGTAACCAAAATCAGGTAGATTTGGAACACAGCATAGCTCCTAGACTGTGGAGGAAAGGTTTCCTTTTGTGGAAAGCAGATCTTAGTGTATCCACATATCTCATCCTGTTAAGGGAACATAGCTGGACCTAGGAAGCACTTAAGTAACTAGTACATCTTGCTCATCTGATGTAAACCTGTCTAGTAGATTTAAAAGTACTGGACTCAGAAAAGGAGAGTCTCATTGTGTAACTATGGCAGTTCCATATCAGAAAATTTTCCTTATCCCAGAGTTCTCTAACTTCTTAACAAATTAATTCATCTAGTTGAAAAGATAATTTTGTTACAATCTCTAGGTTAAGATTTTCGAAGTACCTAGAAATTTTTTGCTCTCTAAAACATTTTAGCAGCATTTTGTAATTGTAAAACCATTTTTTTTCCAAAGTCTTGCTTATTTAAGCATCTGTTTATATTAATCATATATACTTTGTCTCAGTTATTTCTGAAAACTCAAGTATTCTATATTCAGGCTAATAAAATCTTCATCATAGCTGCCAACTTTTGTGCTGCTCCTGGCATAACATCATGTGCAAGTTATTTAACAAACCAGGTTTTATGTTTTCATACGGTTTGCACATAACTATAAATAAAAAAGATGTGGATTTACAATTATGTTTTTTTAAATGGACAAATTAACCTAAGTTCTGTTTAGAAAATTGTGCTCACTCAAGGGTGAAATGTAATTTTTTTTTAAAATTTGCATGATTGAGTTTGAGTTCTGGGATATTTACATAGAACTTCGTGGAGACACTGCATAGTGCTGCTGTGACTACTTCAGTCAAAGCCTGTGACTTATTACCCACAATGCATTTGTGCATAAACACAGTGTGAATCTGCCATCCCAAACTCACATCAATATTTAAGATCTTCCTGAACATAGTAATTTCTGATATTTCAATTATTTTATAAGATCTCAGAAATTTGCAGAACTTTTATACTCTTTCTATCAGCCCCTTAGTGGTACAGTTTATGTGTATATTTATGTCCTCCATTTTTGTCTAGTGCAGATTAATGTAGTCATGTGGAAAAAGATAAGTTGGTGAAGTAATTATGTTCCTATTTTTTAATACTGAACAGAACTGAAACATAAACTGAAGCAAAATAAAAGGATGAGGTCATTGTTAGGAGGATTTTCTTCCCATGAGCATAGACGTAATGTCACTAGCAATTTACCTGTTTCTCAATAGGCGTAGTCAAAGGCTGTGATTTTAGCATCCATTGAACAGAGTAGTTAAGGAGGAAACTCTCTAACCAGCATAGTTTTTTAACCTTACATTGGCAATATAAAGATTATGAATAATAACTTACACTGCAATCAAAACAAATATACCAGAGAAGAGATATAAGTGAGAATATCAAACCTTGTTTTTCTTTATTTTTACAGGAATGGATAAATATTGCAGTCACTTTCTTTCCCCAAAACTCTTATTAGAACCATGTTTTCCTTTCATTTACTGCTATGTTTTTTAAGACTTTTTTGTTTTGTTTTCATTATCTTCTCATGAGGCTCATTTTTAACCTCAATTTTACTTAAAAGTTTTTCCTCTGTGACAATGTTTCCACAAGCTGATTTGAAAAATTAGTGAATCACTCAACTTGGGGTTCATAGGTGTAACCTGAAATGACAGCACATTTGAAGTTAGAGTACAGAATGTTTACAAATTTCAACTCTACTTGAAAGCCAGGAGATCTATGAGAAATTTCTACTCTGGAAAGCAAATCAGTACTAACCTTATCTAATTAAGTAACAAAGTAAAAAAATTAAGTCTTAGAAAAACTGAGTCTTCAGAATATAAACAACCTGGTTCACTGGATAGAAGAATTGTCTGTGAATAGTACCCAGTAGATGACTTGCTGACCTTTTCTTCCAATTGACCATGTTCACAGTTAGTGCTGTTATCTTTAAACTGACAAAGCTTCAAATGCCTGTTAGTGGGCAGTATTTAATTTCTTCATGGTAAGAAGTTGGAGTAAAGCTGCAATCATGCACTAACCAAACATTTTATCCTACTACAGTCAGGAGATGAGACAAAGACAGAATTATAAGAGAGGTCTTGCAAAGCAACACCTTAGTTTTGGCAGTGAACTCTGAGCTCTAAAATCTTCAGGATTATATTTCAGGAGAATGTTGTGCCCTTTGGAACATGAGATGAACATTAGATGTCTTTTTGTAATGTTTAGATATATGAGTTGGATGAATAAGCAGATAGCAACAACAAGCAGGGACAGCAGATTGTGACAGCAATGAATTGCAGTGAGCATGACAGCTGTGACCTGGGGATGCTTTAGACATGAGGTGGCTTTCATCACCTGCCCATAGTTTCAAAGGCTCAGCTTGTTAGCAGTTTCACTACATCATTTATTTTTTTCACTCAGCAGAAAATATAAAGGAAAATATAAAGGACATACCTCACATTGATAGCAACTTAATAATTCTCAGCTGCAATATATAGAACAGCCAAATGTGCCACAGTCAAAAATTGCACTTATTCCATATAATGTTTTTAATACTTAAAGAGACTTAAGAATAAATCAGAAGAACCCAATACCTTCAGCTGAAAATGTGACCAGTGACACCGTAGTTTTCCCTTTAATATTAAATACATAAAACTAGATTTTGATAATTCTGTCAATATTTCACACAGTGATTACACTATACTTCTTGATAAGGCTATATCTTCCCAGTATCTAAGAGCAGAAAGCACTGAGTTTCAAAAGACATGACTAATGCTACAAAATACCAGAAATACACTACCTTAGTGTGACAACATTCCACATAAATAGTACTGTGCAATTTAAATTTCATCATCAGGTATTGTATTTTGCACACAAGTCTTCCCTAATTTAATAAATGTTTAGTTTCTCTCTGTTTGATTTTTTCAAAATCAGTGCCTGGCCCAGTCTTATTTAATTTATGATGTCTGAAGACCTGTGTTGAATGTGAAAGTTTTCTATGGGTGATTCTGTACCTTATAGGAAAAGTATTACAGGTAGATAAATATTTGCACCATTCCTATGAAGGTAGCTATACTGTAGCCATTTTACAGAAAGGCATGGAGAACAAAATTAATCACATCCAAAAATGGCAGAAATGCACTTTTTAGATGCCTGACATGGAAAACACCTGACTTCAGATAACTTACTAATTTTTGAGACATATTTGCATTCAAAACAGAAATTTTGACATTATTTTATTAAATATACTAAACGCAAGTGTGTGAACAGTGAAAGAACTTCAATTTCCTCATCTGATAAATGAAGTAAAATAACATTTCCTTTTTTGTATAGGGAGAATTTTTTTTAAATATGAAACATTTAAATAGTTAAAAATAGCAATAATAAATATTCTAGGATAAAGATAACGCTATTTATCAGCTCCAAAAACATCTACTTTTGCATATTGGGAAACAAAACACTAAAATTATTATATATTTTTAAAATTTGAAGTGTATTGTAAACCAAATTAGTATTTCTTTCTATCATGTCAGCAGAAAATATGATATCTTAAAACTATTTGTATGAACTGGCACATAACATTTAAAAAATCTCCAGGTTGATCAGAATAACATGCATATGCACACATATGTCTGTTTCTTCCTTTAACATGGGGAAATCTTAGGCCAAAATCTAGTGGAACTCCTTTATTATGACTTAATCATCTTTATAGTGGAGGACATTGTATCCCACCTCATCAATTAGTTCTACTTATATTATCAAATTTTTCTTGATGGTTGGTAAGTTGTAACTCAGAATAATGAATTTTAAAAAATTATACAGGATTCTATTATTTGTTTTAATATAAGTGCTTCTGATGTGCAGTTTGAAGCTGTTAGCACCCATATGCCCATATGAATTAATTTATGGAATGTAAAATAGATATCTACAGATAACCCATGACACAAAGAAGGTACTACAGATTTTTCTGTTTGTTAATTTGCATATTCACATGTGCAACAGGGATATATGTATGTATCTATATATGTAAGCAGGTCCAAAATAGTTGTCAGCACATTTGTATGGTAATCTTCAAAATAAGAAATTTTGTGACACTTGCAGGAATGGTCCTGTTTCATCATGATTCCAAGTAAACCTACAGTAAACAGAGCAATAAAAATCAAGCAAATCCATCATAGTTTTTATCTGTTTATCTCTTTCTACATATTGTACTGCCAGTTGCCAGTATTCTTGTGATTGGAACAGAATGGTAGAATCAATGAAAAACTGCATAGGAAAAAGTATAACAGAAATAAAATTAATTTAAATTGGTCCAAAGGGTGATTAAGTTCAAGATACTTAGAAAGAGAGAAAAAAGTCTTAGGTAAATATCATAGTTTATGGTCTTTGTAAGAAATAGATCAATTTTTTTAAACATTTGTGCAAAGTATGACAATACAAGACATTTGAATTTAAAGGAATTAACTTTTTTTACTAATTCAACGATTAAAGTGTCAAATAAATATGTCATACTAGAAAGAAGCCATTCCTGTCAGATTTATGATTTGTGATTTGGATCAGATTTTAAAAGAGCACTGAGTTAAGAAATGCTCCAAATTGGACCCTTAAGAGTGTGTTGTCCATTGCTTAGTACAGCCACCAGTTCAGATGCCTATTTGAGGGTCTTATCAATTTTGAAAAGCTCATCAACCATATGTTGCATTGCTACATATGTTTTCGATTCTTCACATTACTTTCTACTTGTAACTAATGAGGATAGTGGTTTACAAGTGATAAATAATTCTGCATTTCTTGTTTTCTAGTAAATATTGTCAATGCAGTTTTGTGAGTTATCTCACTTATTGTCCAGAATTGCAACGACAGTGTTTTTGGCATCCTGCTGCCACTTCAAAAGGCAGTAAATTTTTTTGTAGGCTTTCTGTGTTGACCTGGTGTGGATATCTCAAAACCCTTCAGTAGCTCGGATGTGTGCAGCTGCAATAAGCTGTAGGTATCTAATTTTGAAGGAGGCTCCACTGACTTCATCATATATATCTCAGTTGACAAAAATGGGAGACACCTCCAAGGTGGGCCACTTCATATGGCATCCTAGACACAGGTGTCTAATGTTTCATCTCTACTCATGTATCAAAACTGGCATTCAGCTATGTTGATTTCAAACTGAACCCTATATGGTTTCCTCTTAAATTTAGCAAAGTAGTTCAGATCTGGTATATTTAATTGTATATTGGGAGACAGCAAGAGTAATTTTAGTACAAGCCAACAACTGGTTTTCTAGAGATATCTTTAATTAAGTGGAATTGAGTTTCTCCTGAGAGTGAGCAAGTAAAGCTTTAGGAAGAATACAGGAGAGTGAATACCATCCTAGGTGTTTTCTTTTGCCAGGTTTATAACATAGTAAATTCTGATTCTTTTCTGTGTCATACAGATAGAACTTGTGGAAAAGTGGCATTTTGCAGAACTTACAAAATAGCTCTGATCACCTGAGTTATTACTGAACTCAATTTTTGCACATTTCCCTTTTTGAAAAATTTTAAAGTGAAGTCTAAATGTAAAGTTAATAACAGACAATATCCATCTCTGCTGAACAAAATCTCTAGTATAGAAGACAGCTTATATTGATATTGTAGGACCATTAGTTTATCATCGTGACTTTTTAGAGCTATAGAGTATTTCAGTTTATTATTAGTAGCATTTCCCTTTATTATTGAAGATAGTTTTGATAAAGACAAAAATTGCTATAGAACATATTATTGATTATGGAATTATGAAGCAAGGATATAAAGAATGAGTTAAGATATGAAATTAATTTCCATTTCTGCATAGTTCAGTTCTGTGTTTTGTTGGGGTTAAAGGGTATTATAGAAATGAATTGATAAAGCCAGTGAATATATAGTTATCTCATAGAGTTTGTCGACTATTTCATATTACACGTGAATAAAATTCATTATCTTTTTTTTTGTGCAGTAATTATATTTTGTAGTCCTGTGCATTCCTTTTGCTCTCTCCATCTCATAATACTTGCTGTAAAAGCGCATATAAATAAATAGGATAAACAAATTAAGCTGTTTAAATAAATTAATTTACTCTGCAGCTCTGTATTCAAATCTTATGTGCTCACTGGATTTCATTTTAATGAAACCCTTCTAAGAACAATACATTGCGTGCCAAACAGTGAAATTATATATTAAATGAATTATTAAATATAGCGTGTTCCAATTTATACCAAATCAGTACACTGTGCATGCTTAAATCCTCCTAAATCTAAAGAAATAAATCTTCTACATTCTGAAACCATCTGCATTATAATCCTCCTCTTGAATACCCAGTTCATGGACATATAAACACAATCAAAGTCATAATAAGCCTAGAGCTATGATGCATTTGAACTATCCTCATCAATGTATTTGGCTTAAAAACTTAAAACTGTTGAAGTGGAATCCACTTACATGTCTTGAAACACTGCTCTGAAAGGTCTTCTGCTGCTCCATCAATAGGCCCATTGAATCCGTTTCCCATCAGAATGAGTTGAATGTATAAAGTTGTTTGTTTGTTTAATGTTTTTGCTTTGTGGATTTATATTTTTTCATTTGGGTCATAGTTTTAATCAACAAAAGGAAAAAAATCCACAACCATATGCCCCTAGTTTATCATTTTAAGATCCACCATTATCACTATTTGACCAAACNTCCCTAGTTTATCATTTTAAGACCCACCAGTAAATTTCCCTTATAGGAACTATTTACCATTATCACTATTTGACCAAACAAGCCTTAGTCACATGTATTTTGGCAATGACATGGACTCTTGGGAGCTATTCTCAATAAAGAGGAAACTGCAGAGAAAAGTGGGGAATTTTCTTGAAAGTACTCTTCTTTACTGAGCTCCCTTTGCTTACTGTTTTTGTCAAAGTTCTCTGTAGTGAACAGAGATATCTACCACATACTGCGATTTCTCACATAGCAGAAGTGCAGTTGAAGCCATCACAGTTCTTGTGCTCTTATTTTCAAAATCAAGGAGCACCTTGAAGTGCATCATAGCTCTTTCTGGCTACCATGGCTGTCTTTTCCCTGCATAGAAAAATGTGCATGGACATTTTCCCCCATTTTTAAGTAGTGATATAGCAACACTCTTCCAAAAAAATGTGGTTTATTGTAGGTTTTGGAATAAACAGACATTTGGACTATAATCCACATTACTTACGTAGGTTGAGGAGAGTGATTATAATTTCTTTGTGATCCAGAACAGTTCTGTAAGATCTTATTATACGAGAAGCCATTTTGAAATTAAAATGTAGAGTAAAATTCAGTATTAAGTGTCTAGTCTTTATTTTTTTGTACCTGCTTTTCATCAGGTAAGGCTAAGGTATATAAACTAGTCATCAAAATGTTATTTCTAGTTCAACAGCACTCTGGCAGAAGTGAGAAAAAGCAACACTCAAAAGCAAAACAAAAATCTTATTTTTATAAGCAGTCCAGAAGGCAGCTTAAAAGCTTGATGGGATTAGCAGCACTCACACTGCTTACTAAAACATAAAATCAAGTGTCCTAAAAATGCTAAGTTTCCTTTAAGAATACTCTGCAAATCCTGGATATCTCAACATCGAAAGGAATAGGTTGTGATGTAGGAGGGAGATACAGATGAGGCAACTGATGTTTGGAAGCCACAGTGTTTTGGTGTAACACTGCCTTTTTTTCCAATTGGTTTTTTCTTGTGGTCTAGGAGCGTGTTCCAGACAGTCCTTCTCCTGCTCCTTCTCTTGAAGAGGGCCGAAGACCTGGCAGCCATCCATCCTCTCATCGAAGCAGCAGTGTGTCCAGCTCTCCTGCACGGACCGAGAGCTCTTCAGACAGAATCCGTAGGTCACATTCTTCTCCTTGTCACCACTTTAAATTTGATAAGATGCAGCTGGTTTTTCTAATCAAAATGCCCTCATCTTAAATAGATCTTCTATGTATCATGTTCAGAAGTTCAGCTGCAATAACTGTCTCCCAACATTATGTTCCCCAGTTTACAGTATCATAACATCTGATACTACATTAACAGGTACTGATATAAACTGCCATCATGTCATATTAAACATCAAGATATGAGCTATGAAATACAGAATTGCAGCAGGGAAGCAATTTGCTAGATTAGTTTTAGAACTGAAATGTATAGTGTAAACATTTTTTAAAGGAATTGAGTTTTATTTAATGTGGTTACTCTGGTTTGACTTCTAAATTGAATCTGACTTCATGAGCAACACTTCACATGGTAGAATTGCTTGGCAAAGAGAGGAATTAGGTTAAATAAATTTAAAAATGTGCATACTTTGTAATTTTTTAAATGTAAAAATTTGTAGTGGTGAGAAACATAATACAGAGAGTATTATCTCCTCATGGCTCACAAGGGGCAGAGTGAAATTAAACCACAGTGCCTCAAAGTGATGCTATTTTTATCAATTCTACATACAGGATGTAAATTACATGCTAAAGACCCTGAATTCTATGATATTCCAGTGCAGTTGCCTGGAAATTAAGGTTTTAAACCTTAATCCATATTTACTTTTTACCATTTTATATTACCGTGATCCATTCCTTGTACTAGTGCTCCATTGAAGGTTTTTGTAATTTTAAGGCATCTTTCCACAGTGGAAGTTGTCAGTAGGCGAAACTCAATGATTTGGCATGCAGATAGGCCATGAAACCACCATATGAAATACGTAGACGTGTTGATTAGATACAGCACTTGTGTCTTTTAGACTGCTTCCTTTTAGGCTCTCTGCAGACTCAGGAAGCTGACTCTTCATTGACCTTTGGTTGAAAGATCTTTCATTACTATGTGATGAAAAATGACTTAGCAAAGAAAATAAATGAGGCCTGACCATGACAAGCTGAAAATTCTGTTTTCTTATCACTTGGACAATTCAGAGTGTGGATTCAACTGGCATGCTAAATGCTGTGACCCAAGTTTTTATAAATTCTGGGAAAAAAACTTATAACCCTGGATTTTCAGAAGTTTTTTAATTTGATTGAACGGTACATTTTTTTTGCAGATGTTGAAAGGCATTGATAATTGCATGTGATTTTGCTAAGTAATTTCTAAGTATTTTCTTTTAAAAAAATATACTACTTAGCTTACTCTGGTTATTTACCTGTTGAGAGAAAGATGCAGGACTTTTGCACAATTTTTTTCCAGGAGTTCCTTAAATACTAGGTCACTTCAGTAATGTATTTATTTCCAAAATAACTTTTCTCTCTTTGTTAACATCACACCTGATGCCATGTCTGCTTTTGTGATGTCAGCAGGGGTAAGGTGACTGCTACAGAAATGCAGATTACATCTAAAAAGTGCTTTAATGAAATGGATTTAAGCACCTAGCCCTTATTGTATAAATGAAGTTACATGGGTTTCTGAAGTGTGTTTGAGCCTCATGAATGTCTGTCTGAGAACTGTTGGAAAGAGCTTTTCAAGTTATCAGATGAGAAAATTAGCAATTCTGCTCTTGTATGGTATAATTTGAAAAACAGTATTTATCACCTTTAAGGCCACAGTGCTTAATTTAAAGAAGTCAGGGACTGCATATTAGGAATATTGATACTGAAGAGCTTTTGTACAACTAACAGAAAAAAAGTAAGTGACTCAAGTAGAGCCTCCTGTTCTTTTCTAGTTTGCTTCATTTTGCCTTTCAGTTCTTGTTAAATAAGGAATAAAATGTTTGCAAATTTACAACCTTGTCTAAAGATACCGAAATTTAATAATTTAAAATCAGACGTAATGGGAAGAAACTCTCCTGCTGTGTGGATACTGATAGCACTAATTAAGAAACTTTGTTAGAATTCTTGTATAATTTAGAGAAAGACAATATAAAATAAATACAAAAGTGTATTGCTAGTATGATGGCTGATTTTCTTTCTGCTTATGCTTGTGTCCAGCAGCTGTCCACCAGAACGGGCTATCTATGAACCAAATGCTGATGGGTTTGTCACCTAATGTCCTGCCTGGACCTAAGGAGGGTGATCTGGCTGGTCATGACGTGGGACATGAGACAAAAAGAATGCACATTGAGAAAGGTAATATTAATATTACAATTTTGATGTTGAAGAGGAAAACAAACATTGTCTCAACAAATAAATAATATTGTAACTGTGATTTTAATTTTTTAAAATGAGATATTAGATTTTTATTGTTTTATCAATTAAATTATAACAAGGTGATAGGTTTTTTGATTCTTCTACTTTGTATCCTTGATATTTATGAAGAATATTTATGTGGGGGGAGCATTTCTTAAATATTATAAAGAGGAATAAGCAAAAAACATAGTTTGATATTACCATTGTGTCTCTGGCCCTTGAACAACACCGTTTAGGTATTAGCTTTCTGTCTCCATCCAGTTGACTTTAATGACATACTTCCCAAAGGGACTGAGCACCGTGAAAATTAGTCCATGTGTGCAAAAAGGAAAAAGGCTAATACCAAGCCATTAAATTAGGGAATTGCATAAAATGAGGCTGGTACACATTATATAATGGGATTTAAATTTAATTGAGTATATGACCAAAGTGTTTGATCTTGGTGAATAGTCCACGTGCACTTATGCTGATTATGACACCATTTCATCTCTGCTGGTATTCAAAGGTAAGTTCCTGTTCAGGGCTGTTTCTGGGGATTTTGGAGGGATAGTGATGGAATTTAAAAAGATGTATTCTGTGTGTTGTGATTACTTAATTTATGTGAATTTTTACTGCTACTGACTAGAAAAATTTTGGTGAATGAGAAATTAGTAGTGTACCATATTCTTAAAAAAATACAATTTTTGCTTATAAGAAAAATCAATTCTTTGAGCAAAATCAGAGAAAAAGTAACAGGTATGACAGCCAGACATTGAAACAGAACCAAAGAGACTGATACAGTAATGAAGATTTCAGAAAGAGACATTCTGTGCCATATTCTGATAGATCTGGTACCTTCTCTGTCTTGTGTTTTAGCATTGAGATATGAAAAAGAATTAAAATCTGGACAATTCTATTCTGGACAGGTGGCATCTTTAATAGGATTACCAGAAAAATTAATGGAAACAACATTTCTTTTATATAAACCATTTAGTTTGGTTCATTGCACACACAACCTGTTTTAGCTTATACTGTGCCCTCACTCAGCCCCTGAAAATTGTATCCCTGCTGTGAAGTATGATGTGATCAAATAGATTTGTTTGAATTTACATAAATGATTTTATTTCAGCCTTTGAAGTTACTCATTTAAGTGTGATCAGACTGGTAAATCCTGCTAAGAGAAGTACATATTAAGAGTTGCTACTATTTTCATGTGCCATTCAGGTTTTCTAAAAGCTTTGTTTATAATGGTACCCCAAATGTATTTTCCAATCTGTTGCCAGTTCACGTTTTTGATGGAAATGTTCTCAGTAAAACTGCTGAGAATTCTCTTTTTTCCTCAGTCCTTGTTTAGGTCAAACCTTCTATTTTTTGTTCTTCTCCACCCTCCCCCCCAGTTCCAGCCTACTGAATTAATGCTAAATATTCATGGGTGATCTAGATTGATAGGGTATACGAAATTAAAAATTGTTTTCTGTCATGACTACATTTATCATGTCTCACATACCAATCTTGGAACTTTAATACTAATCTAATCTGTATTAAAACAAGTGATTTAACTTAGAGATATTTGTGGAGATAGTAATTACTACTTCTGTCACTGGAAACTTGCAATCAGATTTCCAAACTGTTGCTTACCACTGTAGATCAGTCAGAATCCATTTTAAAATGCTACCAAAAGTATGTAGGTGGTGGTAAACTTATTGTTGAAACTCCATCAACTTCATCATCTGATTCAAAAGAAAGAGAGAGGAAACCAGAAATTCTGGATAAGTATTTTATTCTAAGGCACTTTTGTTGGCAGCAGTCGGGGAAAGACCATTAGAATGATGTTGAATGAAGGAGAACCTGTGAGATCCTGCCTGGTAAAGAAGGCCCTGTCTTTTCTCTTTTTGTCCCCTCTTCCATTAAAAAAATAAAACCCAGAAATCTCTGAAGTGATCTGAGCTCAAGGAAGATCTGTTTACTGTTGGAGGGGGAATTCAATCAACATACCAGACTTAGCATACAGTGGAGAGTGGAATCATTTGTCTAACCTGATCTGTGAGCTGGAAACAGGAGAGAAAATGCCATTTATCTATTATAAAACTAAAGAGCTAATTTACTCAGTCCACACAGCACAGGGTAATGTGTTTAGAGACAGTTCTTTTGCCACTTGTAAACTGAATACCAGTTTGAGGATATTCAGTCTTTTAAAGATAAAATGCATTTCTGTTGAAAATTCTGCTAGAATCATTACAGGTGGCAAAAATTTATTTTATTGGTGTGGATTGATCTGCCAGTAAATCTCATGTGCTTTTTTGTTTGTATTTTTTTTTAATTTCTCCTTATATTATATTCAAAATCTGCTCTCAGTTTCTACTGTATGCAGCCTTGAGTGACCTCAGCTTCCGTTAGAGACAGGTTGTTGTTATTTCACCGAGAATCAAATTAGGCTCTACGTATTTGTAGGATTTGCTGCTTATTAGAACCAGAAAGTTTACATTGGGCTCTGTGTCAATATTTGTTGCGGGAAAACAAGAAGAGTTTCTATACTAAAGACCATGAGTAAACCATGGGTGTTGGGAACCTTTTCCAGCTGTTGGCTCTAGATGAGAAACTTGTCTGGATCCTAGCTGGGGAAAGACCCAATGTACCGGTCTGAAGTTCCACCCTCTGTCTGAGTGCAAAATGTTGTGTTGTGGTCAGCCAGGTTCCTATTCTGGACTACAGGGGATTGCAGAAGATACTGCAGAGCTCTTCTGCCCCACAGTTCATACATAACTCAAGATGTTGTTATCTGTGTAACTGGAGAAGTCAATTACCCTAGATTTGCTGTATTTTTTCCTTAGTAGTTCATAGCAGATTTTCCAAATTTACTGAAAGCAGACTGTAGAATTGCAAATCATCCTGGGAAGAAGAATGTAAGTTCATGAACATTGATGTCAGTTTAACTACTAGAGAGCCATCATCAAAACCAAGTATCTAATTTGGTAACCTGTAGTTGATGATGCACATTTGATTTTATTAGTCGAATTTTGAAAGAGGCAATTCCATGAAGTATAGGAATTGTATTATAAATTATTAGTTAAGGCTTTTAATGTTAAAATTAGAGTGAAGCTCCTATGACATGAAGAGTTTGCCTAAATAGTCCCTCCATTTTGGTGAGGCACGTTTTATAACTTACCCTGCTCAGCTGTTATCTGAGGTCCTGCAGATCTGCCATTTTGTGCCAAGTTGTGAGAAGTGTATTTGTTATGTTTTCAGTGGGGCTTAGTACTTACTCAGCTCATCAGCACTGTTGTCTGTTAAATCAGTAAATAGCATAGGAAGGAGGAACTAATGGAGAACTTAAGGTCTATACTGCTGAGTCCTGGTTCTCTTGCTCATTGATCTGAAGAGTTCAAAATAATCAATGGCTTGAAAGGTAAACACATCCTTTGGAGATCTAGATCCTAATTCCTTGTAGGTAAAAAGGAGAACTAATTTGCAACGTACTTCCTGTGTACTAGCTCTAATCACTGAGGTTTGTGTAAAAGAGGGAAATTTTTCCATTTTCCTTTTGCCCTTATGATTCAGAACCTGGTCACATGGGATGTGCAAGATGAAATTTATAGCAGAGTCCTACTGCTGTATTTTATCTATTTACTAGTTCCAGACAGCTGCATGTGATTTCCTGTTAACTTCAGACAGAGTACAGTTCTACTTACAAACTCCATTTAATACAAATTTGCAATATCTGATTTGGGTAAAGTGGAGTTGGAGGCAGTGGTTGGTAATAGTATGCCCTACCTGCCTGGCAATAGCTACTCTATACACTGTACAAGACTGTAAGACTCAGTTAACTTCAGCCTAACATTCCCCTCTGGGGGACAAAGACCTAAAAGTTAGTTGCTTTAACACCAAATTTAGATGCCTAAGTGTTTTATTGGATCTGGCCCTAGGGCATCAGATTAGAATTTTCTGTCTGCATCAATTTCTGGTTTTTTAGATTGACACCAACAGCAAATGAAGCCTGAATGTCATGCTTACATTTTAAATTGAATATGTTATTTGAGATGTTATGAGAAGGACATTCTCTTGTTGCAAACCTGTGTGCTGTTTTCTGCAACAAAAATATAAAATATTCACAATGTTCACAAAAGAAGCTAAGCTATTTCTACAAGAAAAGCTTTTAAACTATGGTATTAATGGAAATTTCTCCAGTAATTTTCAGATAATCAACAATAACTGCTTCTTGACTGCTATGATATCATCAATCAAATTATAACTTTATCAAGTCCACCTTAAAAAGTCCTGGTCTGTCTCTCAGTTTTGATTTTATGTTCTCCTGTAGAGATGTGAGCAATCCTTGATGTCTGGCAAATATCTTATAAAATAGAATATTAAAATTCCAAAATATCCTTAGTGCAAATTGGAAAATAAACATTCCAAAGTTATAGTTAGAATTGTGCTTTCCTCTTAGCAGTCATACATAAAAAAGGGAACTAATGATAAATAATGTCATTCTGTACAGTTAGATATTCATTCTACATCATTGTCAGTAAATTCTTTTATAATCTCTACATCATTGATATATATATATCAATCTTAATTAATATAGAATATATGCTCAAAAATGCAAACTAATTCACTTTAACAAATATAGATACATATGCGAGTACATTTTTATAAATATGAAAACCTCAAAGGAAGTTTTAGTACCAGCAAGGACTCTCTTCTGTGTGAGCTATCCTCTGCAAACAAGTGATCAGGATTTTTTTTT
The DNA here is from genome assembly GCA_013400935.1 of Turnix velox. Lineage (NCBI taxonomy): Eukaryota > Metazoa > Chordata > Aves > Charadriiformes > Turnicidae > Turnix > Turnix velox. The sequence continues at coordinate 1,065,197 of VZTY01031000.1, forward strand.
AAAATCTGGTCTGATTTTTTAAAATCTTTTACTTAGTTCTTATAGAAGGCCCTTTTTTGAAGAGTGCTGTTACCAGCAGATCTACAGAGGAAGTTTCATTCACAGTTCTCCTGTCCAGTTGCTTGTATTAAGATACTTTAATAATTTTAATTTGTGTACACATACATACACACAGAATTGTTTCCAAAATATGTTTCTTTTCCTCAGTATTGCATTTAATGTAACAAGAATTATACTTACAGAACTTGATGGGTATCTTCATGCAAATCTATTTACACATAACATGTACCAGGTCTACATTCCTATTTCATTTCTTAAATGTCCTGTATTTCATTTCAATGTATTAGACTGTAATTCTTCAAGATTCCAAGTTCAGGCTATGTATTTATACATCACCTAGCACATTGTGGAAGTGATCTTGATTTGATCTTTAAATACTCCTCAAACTCTAAACAGAAAGCAATAAAATTCGTAACCTATCACAGATAATATAAGGAACCACTAGATGAAATGTTCAAGAAAGCTGACCTCACCCAAATAACCTTTGGGCAGTCTGGTTGTTGGTGTGTCTTTTCATTCAGTCCAAGTTGCTCAAGAATGCTTGAAGTACATTAAAAGCTATTACAGTTAATGGACTACAAAGGTGAAAAAATGAAATAGCAAGTTTTTTCATAATGGTCTGTTATTTACTAAAATGCCAGGAAACATCTATTTCTGTTGCACAGAAAACACAGAAGCCCTTTATATAATTTTCTAGGATTGATCTGAATAGTATATATATGCACGGAGTGTGAAGTTTGTTCACCAAGTTAATTTTTTTAGCTAACTATTGCCAAAGAATATTTCTAGAGAGTAATTAAACTATCCTCCCACCACACAGTTCTGCAGAC
>VZTY01031000.1:1071086-1113032 GCA_013400935.1 Turnix velox
ACTGGGCAAACCCTTTGAATGTTGTTGATTTGGAGCATGAAAACTTCAGTAAGATATATGTATACTCTCTCTATATATATGTATATGTATTTGTAAATTAGCTTTAGTATTTGCTTTCTTAAATTCTCAATGCCTAAATTTCTAGAGAGAGATAAAATGTAACCTAAGGTGTACAGTTACAGCTTTGTCATGAGGATGGATTTCTAAAGGATTCAGTCTCTCTAAAATTGAGGTATCCCACTTGCAGACAGTGTCATATAACTACTGCATTTTTGTGGAAGAGGGAGACCTGGGCATCACCATGATTTCTGCTAGTCATCTTCTGTCGGAAAGGAAGGCAAGTAAATTGAGGTGTCCCAGTGTTTGTGACTAATTCTGTGTCCATGGAAAGAAAGCAAGAGATGAGCTTCTTTCTTAAGCAGGTGGTTCTGTCCTTTGGGAGATCTTGGGAGCCTGCACTGGCTATTGAGAAGGAAAAGTTCCTAAATGAGGCAAACTGGTTCTCCCTATGCAGATTTTCAATGGTGTTCTGAACTCTACTTGAATTATTCTGGAATTTCAGTAGTTAAGCAAGTCAGTTAGAATTGCTTCTCTGAGGCAAGAAGACACTACAGTTTGATGAGACTGCACCATCTTAGAAACTATATTCTGTCTATGATCAATATAATTCAGAACCAGATAATAAAGTAAATATAATTATATCTGGGACATGGTCAAGTGATCATCTGCAATTAGGTTAGCCCTTAATAATTTGCTACTCCTCACTTTCAGTTTTCTCAGTCACCACTTTCCAATTTTAAAACATAGGTGCTGACCACTGCTTGCTGGTTATCTCTTGCAGATCAAAGAATAGCAATTTCAGGAAGATGCACGACTTGCACATCTTAGTGTTTTGGGAAATTCTTCTTGCACTAGGAATTTTCATTTGGGGAGTTCTGAAGGCCTTCATGGAAAAAAATTAATGTGTCTCTGGTGGTATAGGTAAGATTATTTATAAAAAGGTCTTAGGAATCCTTCCTCAAGGCTTGATACCTTTTAGAAATTAGATGTAGTAGGCTATGGCAGGAGCATTCTTGATGTGTTTTCAAGAGCTGTTAGGAGAACAAGCTCTTAAATGAGATTCACTAACAAAAAATCAAACTGTTATGACACTTTTACCATTCTAGAAGGATAAGTAGCAAAATATGAGATTTTAAAGGTGATTTTGGGGGGAAGATGAGAATCCTAAGTAGTGAATAAATGCTAGAGTCCCTGTTACAAATTCTTTCTGGTTGGGAGGGACTTCCAAGATCTGTGCCTCTTTTTTTTTTTCCAAAGTAGTTTGTAGTAATGGAAATCTGTGTGTTACTGGTTAAATTGTCCAGATCTGCTTTTTCATTGAAACCAGTGAGATGCTTTACTCAAGAGCTGTGAAAATTGCAGTGCTTTAAGATACTTGCAGGGATGATTTGAGGAAAGGATAGTTTGTGTGACTTAATGTTCTTATGTTTGTTAGCCACTATATTCTTTAAAAGTATTATAGTAATTGATAGTAGTTTCAAAGATTTGACATGACTGCATTTTTATTTAAAAAACCTAAAAGCTGGATGTTACTTTGCTGTTTTAAAAAAAGTAAATTGTTTGGATTAGTAAGTGAATTCAGAACTCTGACATTTATATATGGATACAGAATTAAACACAGTGTCTTTTTAGAACACAAACTACTTAAAGCAAAGACTACAGTTAAAATTTAAATCCAGTGTTCTGGATTTCTTTTTTTCCCCTCAAATTTATTCTTATTTGGTGAGGGGATATCTTTTTCATATTTGAATTCATTAGGTTGTGTTAATACAGGTTGCGCGTGCATGTTCTTATATTGCTTTTCTCTTGTTGAAAGTTTAAATCCAAATTTAACCTGGATTTTCTTTGCTAGCAGAGGGAAATTGGACTGAAATACGTTTATGAATTAGTATGTTATGACTGCATTTCATCAGATAGCAGGCTGAAGAGAAACTTCTTCACCTCAAGGTAGTTCTGTAGATAACTGGAAAATTTCATCCTTGTCACCTTTGTGTCAAAAGCAGAAGTGTGGCCAACGGGTCAAGGGAGGTGATTCACCTGTTCTGCTCTCATGGAATTGTGCCCAGCTCTACCATCCCCATCACAGAAAAGACATGGACCTATTGGAGCAAGTCCAGAGGAGAGCTACCTCTCCTATGAAGAAAGGCTAAGATGTTTTGTGTTGTTGAGTCTGGAGAAGAGAAAGGTTCAGGGAGGACTTATTTTACCCCTTTGATCAAGACTCTCAGAAGCATTTATTCATAGTCCATGAAAATTTCATTTGTCTTCCTGCTGTTCTCAGAAAGGGTGGATTTGAGCTATGGACTTTCCATGCTGTTTTAGATCCCATGAAAATTCATTCATACCTAAATCAAATACATTACGTACAGACTACTTAAGACAAGGTGATATTAGGTGCAATATGACTTTTGAGTGCTATATGAGTTTTTAGTACATTATCATTGTAACATCTATGTCCTGAGGATTTAAGAAACCCTATTTTTTGTAACTATATAGGTAATAAGTACGTGAATAATTTATGCCTAAGTAAGTAATGAAACAGATCCTAGAATCCAAGTCCATCTTTCAATGAGTCCACATACTTCCCACTTTAGAGCTATTTCTAATAAAACTGTCTGACTTGAAGGGAGAAAAATATGTGTCTTATAATTGCTAAACTGATTACTTACACAAAGCTAATTAAAACTCTTTAACAGATCTTAATTAGGACCTAAATTGCACTTCACTTAAGTGGTGTACAGTGTTGGTTCAAGACCTCTACCTGAAAGTGAATGTCATCATATGGAGCAGATCCTTATCATGCTTGCAGCATGATAAAACTCCTTGGAAACCAAAGAGAATCAAAGTCTGCTGTATATAATTGTGCTGACTTTTGCTAATTAAATGCCTAATCAATAATTCTTCATCACTGAGCCCTGAGTCTAAGACAATTTTCTTAAAAGTTCTTTCAGTAAAATGTATGTAAAACAAAGCAAATGACTAATTGATGTAGAATAAGATTAAAACAGTATTTTGGACAAAAGAGAACATAGGTTTTTCTTTGATGTTAGTTTAAGGAGTAATATCTCTTGATAACAGTTTGACCGTACTCAAGGAATTTGATGTCTGTGCCTTTGTTTTCCAAGAATGATGATGTCATTTAGGATCAAAGAAAAATAGAAATCTGATTCTTTTTTGAAGTTACTGCTGTGTGATATCAATTCTGGCTTCTAATGATATTCAAGTACATAGTGAGATCTACTACTCTAATAACCCACATATAATATCCTTCCTAAGAACTACGTGACAAAAGGCATTTGTAATTATATTTACTTCTGAAAGATTATGGCTTATAGTTAAACCAAGAGAGGCATCCTGTCATTTTCAGAACCCGTTAAATGTGACAGAATCTATTTTTCTGCCAACTTGTGAAGACCAGGCAGAGAGCAAATTTGCTGTGGTCAGCTAAGTGTAACCACTGAGCAGGAAAGTGAATTTAATAATGCATTATTGTTCTTCACTGAAGGTGAACTGTTACAGTGCCTTTGTTATAGCAGACTTTGCCTCTGCTTAGGTTTCCAGATGCCGTGCAGATTACCTGATTAAAATCTCTAATGCATGATAAAATGTTCCATGTACGCTTTTATATTAACATAAATGCATCAGGTTTTTGAGGACTGTGACACTAAAGCTAATTGGAAATATTTACTACTCCATTATATGTTGCATATTGCAAATAAGGATTTATTATATGTAGAGTAAATGATAAGCAACCGAGAACAGATGAAGCTCCTAACTACTCTACAGTTTTGGGGGGTTAATATCATGAGAGCAAATCTCAAGAGTTTTGTGATGGCACCTCAGACTCCTGAACTGATGTTCTGTTTTCATTTTTATTTCACACAGTAATTCAACCAAAAGAGAAAATATTCCTCCTGGCCAAATACTGTTCTTTTTTTGTCTGTCTCCTGTCATCATTTCAGCACTTTCAGCGCTTTACGTTTTCTAGCTTCCCCTCTTTACTTGAAATTATGTCTCTTTTTGGTTATCCTGTTGACTTCCTATTAAGATCTAAAGTATGATGATTTGCTCATCACCAACTAGGTAAATTCTCTTCTTTTTTGAAATGAATAGAACTAAAATCAGCATGGATCATATTATTTTAAATTCTTATTTATGTGCCCAAGGGACATTTTGTAAGAACTAAAGGCTACAAATTTTTTTTGAGGAGAAACACACATTATATGGACAGATCTGAGTTCAGCTCTCTGATCTGTTACTGTGACCCCCTTGTCAGTATTTTTTTGTGATCAATTCAAGCCGTGCCTTTAGTGTAGCATCTGCTTCTGTACTGGTGAGAAATTTACTTAATGATCTTAGGAGAGGGCATTAGGAGAACAACATAGGTCTATATGCACACAAATACACAACATAACAGGCACTGTGTTCAATAGAGACTTTGTATTGGAATATAGGTGCGTAAGAAATGGGTATTAGCATAGAATACAAGAGAGATGCCCAAACTTACATAGTTATCTCAGATGAAGCAAGCAAAAGAAATCCCCACTGCTTTTTTTTTTTCTTTAAGAACCATTTAACAAATTTACTTATTTAAAGCATCTACAGACATATATATATATATATATATACACACACACTTAATATCCCTACACGTATAGTTACATTTCATGTTCAGACAGTTTTCGTTGCAGATTCTTGACTTGACTCCAAGGATAAGAATGCTACTTTTTGAAGTATATCTACATTTCAGGAATGTTGAGAATCAGAAGTGATGAGCAGTACCCTCCATGATTAGAGATCTTGTCTTCTGTGGGGAGAGAGAGCTAAATCAGAGATTTCAAATAATTGTAAGGACAGATTCTGTTTCAGCTGCAGCTGTCAATGGCAAACTTTATCAGAAAGAAGGAGAGGGAGGTTTTTCTTTCACCTTTGTCATACATGTGAATATCACAATGGACCAAACAGAGCAGAAGCTCAGGAGATTGAAGGGGGGNGGAGCAATTGGATTAGAATTGGACTTTGGCACGGAACAGTAGAAGAGAAGCTGATAGATTTTGACTCGTTATTAAATTAGGAAAAGGAAATAGATAATTTCATAGTGGAATCAGCTTTTCTTTCTGTGTAGTCTTTCATCTACTTTTCTTGCAAAGTGTTTATGAAATTAATTTTGTTCCTCATAAAAAAATGTGCAACTTTAAAGGACTTAGAGGAGAGAGGAATTGTCTGATAATTGTTAAACTGGGAGGTCTAATTACCTCCACAGTTAATTAAAACTCTTTAACTGCCCTCGTGGTGTGACAATGATACTTTCTCCTTTCTAAATGAAAGTGTAAAGGTTAAACAAAGCAGCAATCTAGCAAACAGCCTACTAGAATTTGTAATCTGATCCTCAGATCTGCTGTTTACTTTGCAGAAATTACTGTGCCGGAGTGTGAAACAGGTGCAGAACACTTTATACCATTGCCCACTGTTATACAAATGCCTTGCTTTTTACTAGTCATGGAGAATTTCCTGCTATTTCCTAAAAAACTACAGAAACCCTTAGATTAACAAAGTGGAAAAACTCAGTCTGTTTCTTGGCTGTGACCTTGGCAGTCAGGCAAAAGGAGATTGGCAATGTAAGATATTTGGTGTACGCTGGAGAAAAGACTCACCACTGGAGCCCTGTAGATACAACTGAAACACCTTAAGCAATTGTTAGTAAATCACTAGTAATAGGGATATTTCAGCACTGGGACAAATATATATCTTTATTTTGCCAGAGCTACGTTATACTATTTTAACAGGCTTTTTTATTTTAACAGGCACTTTATTATGGATCATTTTGTGAACAATATAGGATGATTATTTTCTCACCTTTTTTTTTTTTGGCTGGGCACATTTCTAAACAGCTCAACATTCAGGAAATTACTATTAGAAATAATGGATATGATACATCTCTAAGCACAGAAAAGTTCGGAACTCACTGCAGCAGTTTACAGTATATCCCTTGTGTTAAAGGATATCTTATACTGATCATCTTAATTGGAGGTACCTGTTGAAGTAAACATGTATGAAATCTAAGCAATCACAGGCTGTATCAGGTTAAGGACACATGCATGTGAATTTAGACATTCAACTGGCCAATTTATGGGTTTTTTTCTCCACTGAACAGGGCTCAGATTTTCTGCAAGCTATGATTTCAATCAAGAGCTGAGATTTAATACTTTTCAAATGGAGGAACTTTTAAATAATAAACCTGCATAGCAAAGGTTTGTTTAAAGAGGTTTACTTTAGATTATCATTCTGGTTAAAAACAGCCTCCTACATATCTCTTCTATGTGAAGAATTTTTAGGAAAGTATTTATCTCTACTCAGCAAATTTAGCTTACTCCCTCTATGTACTGAACACTTAGAGTATACAGAAGTGTTTCCTCTGTGTTGCGACAGTCTGCCTTCTGCTTTTTCCAGCATGAAGATCTGCATCTGGCATCTTTTTTTAAATATGTAATTAGAAAAAAGAAGGGATTTAAAACCTTGTTGAACAAAGATCTGCTGAAATATAGGCGTCTTTTTTGAATGAGAAGTTCTGGTTTTGTCTGCATGCAGTATTTGCAGTTCAAATAAAGTAGCTACATATGTTCAGTTTGTCGCAGTCTGATTTGTGGAAGTGTGCAAGTGTGACCATTTTCCTTTGTATGAACTCATAAAAATAGAACTTCAATGACTTTTTAGTTGCATTTTCAGGGCACGATCCTCCTTTGTTACATTGCAAAGCCTCGGTGTAACAGGCTATAAATTCTGCTAAATAAAAGAGAGCTAGGGAGTGAGTTTAAGTACTGAATCCTTGATTGTCCATACTGCTTAATTGTTAGCTTTTAGCCTGGCTCTGTTTTGACTGCTACAATTAGCTCCCTCCACAACACATCTGCTCTAGAAAGTGCTAGCACTAAATAATGTGGACACAAGAAAATCTTGCTTCACCACATGGTCAGAGATCAAATCGCAGCCCTTGTGTTCAGCAGCACAACATCCTAACACAAGGGAATAATCTTTGTTTCAGGAAAGGATATTAGGCCATGCCTTTATTAACAGAACATTTTATTTACAGCAAAACGTTATCTATGAGCCTGTTGTCTTTAGGACTGAAATCCCTGCTTAACTTACTTATATTTAATATCCAAAACATTTAAGAAACACTGCAAACCTGCAGGCTTGCTTTATGTAACTTTCAAATTAAAGTTTAGCAGCCACATTTTCAGGTTATTTCCCAGACTTCTGTGGATTTCTTGGAAAATGTTTGATGGACTTTGTCCATTTATTTCACTGTAAGAGACTCCTATCTCATTAAACTTGCACTTTACCACTGCAGATATTCTCTTATACTCAGTTATTTCCCATTAGAAAACATTTGCTCAAGCTGGTCAATAACTTTGCTACCCAAAGTTGCGCTAACAAATGGAATTCTGTTTTTACACTTTATCTTTGGTGAATCCTTAGCCCGTCATTACCCCCGGGTTGTGTTTGATGTGTTTGTGCCAAACACAAGTTAGGTAGGATTTCTGTTCCAGCTATTGGCCCAGGTGGTGAATGAAATGCGAAGGGAAATCTGCACAGAAACTGAGTAACTGAGTTCCTTGGTAGCTGTTTCTGAACAGTATTTTCAGTTATCAGTTATGTTCTGATTTTTTCATCATCTGTACCACATGGGAAACTTTTGCCTTTGTTCCTTTAGACACTCTGTTACACTTCAACCATTCTAACTTTTGAGGTGAAAGACTCAAGGTAATACATTAATTATTTACTTTCAGAAACAATGAAGATAATTCTTTTGCTTACAAGTCAATGTCAGCTTTGAACAATAATTGGTTTTGAACTTCTTTGTAATCATTAGTATGTTGTTCTACTTTATGTAATACATAAAGTTCTAACTGGACTATAAAAGCTGTGCATCTCAACACCACTGGATGTATAATCTACAATATGCCATAGTTTTTCCATTTTTTTTTCACTTCCATTTTTCCCTTTCTGCATATTTACCAAAAAGCATCTGAGTTTATGTGAAGAAACCTCACAGGAACTACAGTACAAACCCATCTTGTGTCGTTGTCCCAGTAGTTTGCATGATGAACTCTAGTATCACTGTCATTGTTTCTAGGAGCTGATTTATGTGTCAGTGCTTCTGAGCACCAACTAAAATGATGTAACACAGTAAGTAAGTAGATACAACTTGATCCCATATATTTAACCTTTATAAATAGTTATTATGAAGAATGAAATGCATTGTTGAAACTCAAAGGTAAACTTAATACTATTTAATTTGAGATAAGAACAGAAACTTTTTGCCGTTTTGTCCTGCATGTTTGCAGAGTGATTAAAGGATTACAGAAGTCTACTACAATTTCTTTTTTTTTTTCTTCTTCTTTTCTGTTTTGGATTATTTAACATTAAATTTTTATAATTAAAATCTTACAGAACTAAGATGAGGGTGCATTCATTTATAACCAGTTTTATTTAATTTACTTGATTTAATTTAAAAAGATAAAGCTGGATGGCTAATGAAATTTTCAGTTTAATATGTGCACTAAATAGTAACAGGTAGGAAACAATTATGTAAAATTTTAATTGGAACTTACAGGAGGAATAAGGATTTAGTCAAATTAACATTTGTTTAACCTAAAATGTTTTTTATTATTTTCTAATTTTAAAAGGATTTTTATTTTCAGTCTTGTTAATGCTTTAAAAATGATAACTATCTTTAATTAATCTAAATGAAAAATTGATTATCCAAAAAATGCTCAAACCTTTCAGGAACTGTCTTCCAAACAGCAAAGCAAAGTAAAATTCATTGCTTATGCTTTTATTTCCCCAGATTTATTTACTCAGCGGAACTCATTAACTGAATTAACAATTTTGAGTCTGTTTCTTGCATTACCCTTCAGCACAGAACCAGGAAATTTTTGATGAGTTCACTGTCAAGAATGTAACTCGCTTTTTCAAAAATGCATTTTTTATTCATTGGCATTTCAGCATGATTATCTTTCATAAGTTATACACTGTTTTCCCCCTCAGCTACAACGCCCGATTAGTATAGAACATCAAATGCTGACGAAAGACTCTGCAGGAGCATTAAGTGTTAGTACTAATTCATTCATTGTGCATTGGACTGAGAATTAGAATTTGATAGTTATTTAGTGTGGGAGGAGGAAGGTGGAAGAGGAGCTGCAATATGTTCCATGTTGAAATCAGAAAGTTATGATGACAGTTTCTGTTTTTTTCTTTTTCTTTTTTTCATTTTCCCCAATAAACTGAATTCTAATTAGATTTACTGAATGCCTGAAAGAAAGAGAAAAATGAACAAAAGCTTTTAAAGCAGGTGATGCCAGACGTTTTCTTTTTGATTTGGTTTGCATTTTATTTGGTTTGTTCTTTCAGTTATTGTATGTCTAGCCAACCATCAGCCCCATCCTGAAAGTCAACAATAATAAAAATGTAAATCATCATCAAAAGCATGCCTTGCAGTGAGAGAACATTTCAAAGATTGTTTATCAGTTGTTCATTTTCTCCTGTCAGATGTTGAAATCTTTTACTTCCCATCATATTGCACAGAAATGCAGTTTTACTGATAGTGTCTACTTGTAGCTAAGCTGTGAAAAAGTCAAAATTTCATTTTGTAAAAGCAGTTATCACACAGAGTACTGCAGACCTAGGTTATTGGTCCTTATTTAGCAAGCTCACAGATAAGATGTCTAATTTCCTGGCCAACCTTTTTGTATGTGTGTATGTGTGTGTAAAAGTGTGTATGTATGTGTGTGGGCCCAGTAAAATTCATAATCTCAATAAAAAATGCCCTATACAGGTTTTTCCCGTGCAGTATACAGAAATAAACACCAGACATGAAGTTGCTGTAAAAGATTTTAATTATTAAATTAACTGTTTAGATTGTATTATGTCATTTTTCAGTGCTGCATAAAAATTTAATTAGAAATATGAGAGGTATGGGCTACCTGATTTAACACTGAACACAATTTAATATAGACTCAATCAAGTTCTCTGCTGTTGATTTAAGTTTGAAAAATTTCCATATCTAAATTCAAGCTATTCTGAAAAAATGTAGGGGAAAAAATATGTTAGCCATTTTTATACAGACCTCTGTAGTAGAAAATGTGCAATACAATAGAGTTTTGACTGTTCTCTTTCCATAGATGCTTTTTTAAGATAGTTCTTTTTTTAACTGGAGGAAACCTATGCCAGATTTTTCTCTTAACATTTAAAATAATAGAAATATTGAATAGTATAAAGTAACATTTTTTTATCTCATCTTTGCCACATGCAGTTGCAAGAATAATTAAAGGACTGGCTTAATATGTATGAGACTTAAAAATCTGAAGTCACAAACAACTATTTTAAGAGCTCTTTCTGTAATTTTTTTTACACAACACATGAACAACTTAGTTCTTGATAGTTCATACTTTTCAAAGTGGAACCACTGTAAAGAGGATATTGGGCGGTAGGAGAATGACTCAGTGGAACTTCAAAAGAAGTAGACCCAAGTTCAATACCATCAATCTTTTCTGAAGGCAGAATTGTGAAAACAGAATTTCATACGAGACTTGCAAGTCTATTTAATTGCATCTACTTTCATTATGTACTTCCATTCTGCATTTGGACGTTGCATAGGAAAGCAAGTATATTCTATCCTGCACATCAGGTATTCTCTGTAGTTTCAGCTGTGGTTGAAGCTAACACAAGTTGAAAAATTACTCTCTGGATGCACTTAAATTTTTTTCTAAATCTAAACCACAGAAGTGAAACAGCAGTTAGAAGAATATAGGTAGCCACTAGATTGCCAGCGGAGATGAAAATAGAAGCATTCATACCTGAGCTCCAAGCTCTTTGCCCGAACTTAAAGTTCTTACATTTTATTTTTATGCTTCGATGAGTTGCTTTTCATAATTAAACAACTGTCTGTAGAGCTGTGCTTTATGTGTTTGTTAAAGATTGTCTAACTCATTTCCTGATGACACAAAATTGTTTGAGTGGCAAACTGTTTTAAATAGTTGACATCCAAGAAAATGAAGGGGTCTGTTTCACTGGCTTAACTTTGCTCATGTACTTCATGGGGAACTTTTAAACTGTAATGACTGAATTACTATTGTGCAGTGTTTTGATTCTTTTATAAATAACATCCATTTTAATCCATTTTAAAAGGCTGAACTCTGTAAGCACTATCTATGCCTGTGAACATCTGTCTAAAATGGCATAATTCCAAAGATACTGCAAAAGTTAAAGTTCAGTTGATAATTTTTTTTTGTTCAGCTAGCGCCAATTTAATATGGCCTGACCTTAACCACGTATATTATTATGTTTCTCTCGTTTCTCTCTGTCTTTAAAAAAAACCCAACAAACAACCATATAGGCACCCCAACAATATTAACAAAAACTAAATTAAGAACTACAGAAATTATGAATTCTGGACATCTTGTTTCAAACTTTAACATTTCAATTATTAACTATTCCCAATTTCAGCTTTTGTGACCTCATTTTAAAAGAAATAGCCTTTATCTCATGATGTAAATTAAATAGGTGTTGTCAGATCTATTAAATATAGTGTTATTTTATTTACCCTATAGCTGATAATAGAGTCACACAATTCACTCTTTCTGTAAGTTATAGCTACGATGTCTCCAAAGGTATAAAAAAAGTCATATCCTCTACTTCTCTTCTGATTTTCCTTATTATGTATATTCCTGTGCTATAATAAATCATATTAAATACTTTTTGTAGCCACAGGGCTCAAGAAGTATCTCTCTGTGCTTGATGTTTACTTGAGCTCCAGATATATAAATAAATCTCAATCTTGCTGAGTGAGGATCTTTGTTGTACACTGGTACAACAGTATATGGGCATGTTTGGAGTTTGAGAAATACAATTAAATAACTAAAATGCAGTAATGAATATTCATAGTGTCAAGAAAGTACATGTTTTGTATGACATCTGGAATGTTTCTCAGTAAACTGTGAAAGTTGAATGAACATCCTGAAAGCCCGACCCCAGCAGGTGCTATAGGAGTGGAAAAAATGCCCATCTTAGGCAGTTAAAGAATACTTTGCAGGACAAACCCTGGCCACCAGATGGCGGGTTATATGGCTGAAGAAAAGTCTGTTGAATAGTGGGGCTGATTCTGTTCTCATTCATTTGACAGTTTCCTTGATGGAGAGTAGAGGGACAGAGAGCCAAAGTAGCCCTGGCTTTCATTTAATTTCTGGCTCCTTTCTTCCTTTCATTCTGCTAAAGGGAGAGATAAAAGGAAAGATTTCTGAAGTAAACAGATACTGAGAACTAGGATTAAATTTAGAGTGAGACCCTCAGAACCTTATTGGGTCCTCCCACACAACAGCTCTGCTTCACCAAACAGACACAATGACAGGTTTGGAGCTCTTCGAAGAACAGATTTTGGAAAGCAGGCGTATTTTTGGCAACATGTCTGTGCATATGATTAATTGATTTCTAGACCTGCTGTGTGCTTCCACCATACTATTCCCTACACAGAGTTTTAGTTTTGTATTCTCATCCTTACCTTGGTGCATGTGTGTGATACATCGCTCTTTCACACTCTCCAACCTCAAACTGTTGCATCTATTTCAGTTCAGCTCCATCTAAACACACAGGTCACACAGAAAGCAGTTGAAGCAGGAAATGCACATCCATATGCCTTCAGATCTGCTCTTGAAGGTTTCAAAGGATTGTCTCTCTTGGTTGTCCCAATGAGGTTAGCATGTAGTTCTCTGTAAAATGACTTGTGACCTCAGAAGAAGGCCTCTGCTAGCATAACCTTGTCAAATGTGAGGGAACTTCACAGAGCTGTTCTGCTTCTTCAGCACAGGGTGATGTGGTTTATGTTCGAAAGGATTAGATCAAAGAGAAGGAATGGTGGAATGGACAGTGAAACAATAACGGAGGACAGGAGGAAATGAACAGAAATTGAGATACAGAAAATTTTGCTTAAAAGTAGGAAAAAACTTTTTTAGTGTGAAGATTGTGAAGAGGGGTAGTTAAGACCTTCTCCTTGGAGGTATTCGAAACCCAGCTAGACATAGTCTGGAGTTGGAGCAGGAACCTTCCAAACTCAAGCTCTCTGTGATTCTGGAAATCTGTAAAGCAATTACAGCAGTAGTCAATGAAAGAAAATAAAGGTTTTACTCTGTTGTTTTTCATGACCTGAGGAGAAGAAGTGAATAAATTAGATGCTTGCTTCATTTTGCTGCATCATTATGGGAGATGAAGAACAAAACCATTTATCTGAGAACACAAGCAGTTAGTCTAATATTTTCATTTTCCCAAATACTCTGGTCTTGTTTCCTGTGTTTTGCTCTCTATATGTAGCTAAGAAATGCTAGGATTTATTTTATGTTAGCACTGATAATGCAGACCATTTGTATTCTTAAAAGCTTTTTTTGGAAGCCTTTATTGTTATTATTATTTAAATAAAATCCCCTGAAAGAAAAAGCACACCTAGAAAATTAATTGATTACATAGCTATTCTGGCAACCTTTTTGCACCTCAGTTAGCTGTTTCCATTTTAGAGCTCTTTGCTTTTAAATCTAGTTAACAGACTATCTGTTTTTTTTATATAGAACTTATTTTACTAAAGCTGCAGAGACTTTAAAAAAACTTGACAGGCTCAGAAAGATCTCAATATGTGAGGACTTTTTTAATAGTGCTTCATAATTCATAAACTTGAATGCTTTTAACTGTAAGTATCGTCTCAAAGTAATACGAATCTAAAACATTCAAGGTTATTAAAACTTAATCAACAAATCAAATTGGAGGCTGAAAAATTGTAGTTACCATTGAAGTATTAATTTGAACTGTATTCAGATAGAACTATTCACACGTAGATTAGAAGTCATAACTTCACTGGAATCAGTGGATGCAATTTATCAAAACCTTCTGCAATATTTATCTTCTTAAAAAGTGACAAACATGCATTTTACAGTCTGTAATAAACTATTTTTGAAACGGATTTCTGACTGTGCTAAATAATAGTGGGCTAGTAATCATAACTGCAAATGTGAGGATATGTAGGTTTTTCTGACAATTCAGGTGCTAGAGAATCCCGTGGATTTCCAAATGATGGTTTATTTACCAACTGAATAAGGGAGTTATGTGCCATTTATAATGCAGAAGTAACAGGTTGGGAAAATGTGATCTCATATTCTACCTGCATTAAAACAAATTGGTCTTCTTTTTTTTTTTTTCTTCTTGCCCTTTTTTGAGATGTAGTGTTTTTGATTTGAGGTGTTTTGCCAGCCCCCAGATTCTAAACAGACCCATGTCAGATGTGATCTTTGCAAAGCACGACAGCACATTTCCTTACTCCAGTACTTAATCTACTTGCAGCCTTTAATTGAAAAAGGTTGGATTATTGTTTTTCATTTCAAGCTTTCATCAGCTTTTAAAATTTATAGTGCCTATATTCACATGGGATTAAGGAAGAAAATAAGTATACATTTTCACAGCCTTTAAATCACTTAATTTGCCACTGAAATTAATGTGTATCATCTTGAATTATTATTTGATCTTATATGTAAGTGCTCTGCTATTTAAAAGGAGTCTTAATAACAAATCTACCAAAGGCAGTTCAAAGCATTTTTATAAGTTTTTTTTTTCATTAGTATCTTCCATTTTCATTTCACTGCTTTTGTTCCTTACCACCTTCTTCATCCAGAAAAATAAGTAACAGCCAGTGTCGCTTTTGAAATGGAAAAATGGTTTCAAATCACTGGCAAAGCTTAATGACTTCTGACTGCTGAGATATGTTAATTTAAGCCAGACCAAATGTTCCTCAGCTGCAAATATTTGGTGTTGTTCACTGGGAACTGGCAAGATTTATGAGGGCCCAGTGGCAAAGGCTCTCTGCTCACATGCCTCACATTACAATTGTTTCACATGTTAGATGATAAAAGGCTGTTTGAAAAAAAAAAAAAAAAAAAGAAGAGAAAGAAAAAAGAGGGGGAGAAAGGAATAGAATCAACTTTTCACAGAAAATGTGCATAGGCCTAAAGAGGATGAGGACTTAGACACAGAGAGACAGCTATACTTTTTTTTCTGTCAGTGCATCTTCTCAAAGAACCATTTAACTGCTGAATTAATGTGGTATTCTCATGCCAATCTGCATTCTTTTCGCCCTCTCAAAACATCAAAATCCATGTGACTGGATGGTTCAAAGAACTGGTAATGGAGCATAGAGGACTTTTTTTTTTTTGACTTCTAGGTTGCCAGTCCAAACCTACTGCAAACTGATAGTGGCCAAAATGTATTGACCTATGGCTCTTTGGTTATTTTGAGAAATTAAATTAGCAATCTCAGTTCAGGAGTCAGCAGACAGATATCTACATCAAAAATACCACAGTAGCCTAGGCTGATAGGCTCTCTTGATAAGGGAATCTTACAGAGACAGGGCAGAGACTAAGCTGTCTGTCCTCTGGGAGGAAGCACATGCACAACTAGCACATCAATAAGAAAAAATCTGGAAGCATCCCTTCCAATCCCTTGCTATTAGTTTGTAAAATTATAAATTGGGAAGTGCTGGATCTATTGTAATTTAACAGTATCAGCAAAGAAAAAAAAGCATCTGGAATGGGATATTATACAATTTAGTTCATAAATTTCATTTTTTCAAATATGCTTGGAGGGCAACTTTTACTCTCTTTATTAATAAACAGCAAAATGAATTCCTGACAGGCATACATTTACTCTTTAATTTGTAAATGACTGTGAAATTTGAGGGTCTCACTGTATTCCTAAGTGTTCTAATAGGATTAGATCTTTTTTTTCCTTTCTGAAAGCCGAAGCCAAAACTAAGTACTGACATTTCTTGGTGTGCAGAGAAAAATATTGAATGCCTTCTCTGCTGGGTTAAACAACACATAGGCTATAGCCCTTTTCCTACCGTCCTATAAAACCTCTGAGGCAAATACAGTTTTGCTTTCCGAATCTGTCTGAGGTTGTTATTGTGGAAAGCCTGATTGCTGCTTTCATGCAGACAGGTAACCCTCAGTGTGAGAGCTGCTGACATACCGCTGCTGATAGAGCTTTAATGCTTTACTGCTGCTTTTTGTATCCTACTCCTTTCAGGACCTAATAGAACAAGTACGTTGTCCTAAATATTCACAGGGAGGAATGGTAGAGAGGCTTTACTTGTGCTGGATCAAGTCATCCTTAAAAAAAAACAAACAAAAATTCTGCATTCTATCTCCATAGAAGTCCTGAGCTGAGCAAGCATGAGTTCGAATTCATTCCAACTTTATGGTATGGATGTTTGCAATGAGAATAGATTAACCCTGATTATACAAATCAGCCACAGTGAAGGTCTACTAAGCACAGAAATGACTGCTTTAATGATTTTAAGGTGATAAGTCCTGGGCAGTATTCACAGTTTTCTCTGAAGCAGGGAGCTGTGAGTACCAAATGCATTCCTAGCATTTTGAGAAATACCTCTGCAGGGGTGAAAATGCCCCCTTGAGCATTAAGAAAGGGTTTTCAATTTTTCAAAAGTAACTTAATGGTTCTCACAGACAAGAGAAATATCATGAAATAAATAAATCCTGTGTTGGAGGGTTTTTAAATATTTAATAACTGAAATGTGTTAAAACTATGATGTTCGTATTTGCATTTATGCTG
Source organism: Turnix velox (assembly GCA_013400935.1). Taxonomy (NCBI): domain Eukaryota; kingdom Metazoa; phylum Chordata; class Aves; order Charadriiformes; family Turnicidae; genus Turnix; species Turnix velox. The sequence goes on from VZTY01031000.1 coordinate 1,087,812, forward strand.
AAACTATCTATTGTTCCATAGGGAAACAAAAAACATACGATCTATTTGTGCTAAATACTTTAATTATGCCCTTCACCAGGATAAAAGGAAAAAAAGCTGACAGCCAGGAAAAGAAAGAATCTGAATTCTTTTCTTGCATTAAATATGACACAGGTTGTAAAAAGCCATATTTTTACCCTTGAAATGTTTAGGATTATTGACATTCTGTCCACTCAATTGTCAGCTTGTCTTTAGAGATAGAGCTTCCAGGTTCTTAGCATTTAGTAAACTGACACTGATCTCCATTCTTTAAACTTGTATGCAATTCCTGGCTTAAAAAAACCCTCCATGATCCCAAGAAAGGTTATTCTTGCTATGGACACTTCAAACATCCTATGCTGTCCTTTTACTTGTTTTTATGCTCTTTCAAATTTTGAGTGTCATTTTCAATCACAAAAAGCCTTGAAAAGGGATTTAGGCTATGGGCTGCTGTTCCTAGGGGAACATATAGAAGTTCTAGCTTACAGTATTGGAAGGAAGTTCCTTGGTGCCCCAAAGGTTGCGAGGTAGGAGAAGCAGCAGGACCTATGTGGAAAGGGAGCAAATTGCTGGTGGACTTAGAGTCAGACCCAGGAGGCAAGGATTGTCTTCACAAGTTCTTTGGTTACTACAGTGGGAATTTATGTACATTAATTTTACAAAAATCAGCTTTAGAAATCTGAAGATCCAGCTTTGGGGGCTCAAAACTGTCAGAGCTCACCTTCCTTGCCTGAGCAAAACTCTGGTCAAATTGAGATAAATAGTAAACATGAATGAAAAACAGAGAATTTGCTCCTTTGTATACTAAATACAAACACAAACAAAATTAGCTGCATGTTAATAATGGTTAAAGCAAGAAAAAGAATAATGTTGCAGAATAAATAGTCAAGCCTTCCTAGCAGAAACAATGGCATTGCTTGATTTCTCTGCCATTATTCATATTGCTGTGTTTACTTTAGAGTGCTAGAGAAGTCCTTATGATTTAAATAAACTTTGTCATGTTTTACTTCTATTGGCATGCAAATTCTTCAAGGATAAAATATCTGTTAAATTTCTCTGTTTTCTTTCACTCCTGCTTAACTGATGAACCATGATTTGTGGTATTTAACGTAATCAGAGTATCATTAATTTTCTGCTAAAATGTTTCTGCATATGGGCATGCAAAACAAGTATCTACCATGCCATCAGTTGGTTAAAGAATCAAAATGAGGATGACAGTGTTTTTCTAAAGAAGATTTCTCTGAACCTTTCCACCCACAGGCTCTGTTGAAGGCAGTAAATAGTCCATTTTTGTTAATGAAGCTTCACTCATACAGCTGGGATTGTTTAATATTTTACGAGTGTTACTTTGTTTTGCTCTCAACGATCTCAGGCAGTTAAGGATTTATGAATCGTGTTTTTCTCAGCCCATCTGCGGTTTCCTATCTTCCCTGGCCTTGAGAATATGTTTAAATTTATTAAAGCGAAGCAAAGGCTCATTATTTCAAAGGAGAGCCAAAGTGACACAGTGAATTGGTTATTAATGGAAAGGCACTGCCATAGGGCGATTGAAATTTAATGATATCCTACAAGAAAAAAATGAGGGTGTCACTTTCCAAAAAGTCATGCTAAATGCCAGCCTTTTTAAGGTCCTGCCGCTAATTTTATGCCTGCGCACAGTAATGTTTTCAAAAGCGTTTAGGAAACACGGACCAGTGACTGTACTGATTATCCTTTTCACCTTCTCGCCTGTTCCAAATGGGTTTGTGCAGTGAGCGATTTAATCTCTAAATATAGGGAACGTTAAAAAAAATAACATTGCTGTTTTTCACAAGCTAAGGGCCTTTTGCAATCCTCCAGAGATGGACTTGCAAATATGCTATCTCCATATGCTCACAGTAAGCTCTCAAACTGGCTCATCACCAAAAGAAAAAAAAAATAAAACAAAACCCAGAAAACTTCAATCACTGTATTTCTTCTGCTTTTCTGTCATACCGGAGATGTTTTATGTGCATAGAGTGCATTTATCAAAATTTAAGTCACATGTGATTAGGGCAAACCTAGGATTTTCTGAAATGTCTCTGTTTTCTCCTGATTAATCTACATTCTCTTTCAGAAGGCAGCATCGCTTCTTGAAATGCTTTCCACCTGTTTCTGTGTTTTTCTTGGTTTATAGTATAATGTTCATGTAGACTTTGTCACTATGTTCTATGAGTATGAAAGAAAAGTTGTGCTATTTCTTGTCAAAATCCAGTGTCGAGGTTTTGTTTTTTTTTTAAACTGAGATAATCATCAGACATCAGAGACCCAATAACGTGATCCTTAAGTGACTTTTAGAAGAGTTCCAGGTGGAAGAGGGAGATGAGGGGAGGAGGAAAATATCTGCATTAGGACTTCAGGATCAGGCTGATAGGAACTTGTTGATGATGCTGGTGCTCAATGTAGTATTAACGTTTAATGTTCCAGTTCTAGTGAAAACTAGTTATGTGTTTCAACTCATGATTTACAGCACCTAAAACCACGTTTAAGCACACTTTGAGGAACACAGATTGTGGATAAATCATGGGTACTACAAAGTCTATGTAGAAGTCTGGACAGAAAATAGTTTGTGATAACCATGTCAGAAAAGCAGGCTTTATATTAGGCACCTCACAATGTTAGATGACTGCTCCTTTCTAAAAGCAGAAGAACGGATGAAGGATTCTCATGCCATGACAACAAAGCTGTTATGGCTACACAAGCTATTGTGTGACCTTCCTCCATTCTCACCCATTGGGATGAAGATCCCACTTTAGCACTTCCACATAGCTAAGATGTCAGCTCCCCAGCAAGCGTACTGATACTCAGCAAAGCGAAAAGGGGTAGTAGCGTATTGGTATCAATCATCCTCAGTTAATGCAAAAAGGGTAGAAGTCTGTGGTGGAAAAGACACTCTAGGTCACCTAGTTCATCTGCTGGTGCGGGAAATGTTCCCAACATATATTTTCTAGCACCCTGTCCAGTCTAGTTTAAATACCTGATGCGACTCATTTATATTTATATTGTAATTTTCTTACAAACATAAATATAAAACCAAACTCCAGACATTGCCCTTGACAGGCACATTAGTAACAAATCATCTTCTAACCTTGCTTATGGTAAATTTCCAGCCATCTGCTGGCAGGTAAACTCTTTTTTTTTTAAATTTTTTTTTTAACTCTCAGAATACTTATATAATTTCAATTCCCAGTCTCAACAACAACAAAAACCAAACAAACAAAAACAAACAAAAAAAAAACCAAAATAACCCCACCAAGACAAACTCTAGTTATAAGATGATGTCACCATATTGTTTCTACAGGGAGAAATGTTACCCTTTCTAGAGGCATGCATCTGACAGGCACCCTTTCCCTCCTACATGTCAGGTAACTGGGGGTTACCTGCCCTAGAGATGGAAGCAGCCTGAAGCTAATAAAGACTGGTAGCCATCTCCCAAGTCCTTATATTTTAGCAGCCCTAAAGAAAAAAAAACAACACAACAAACAAACATAAATTATTGTCAAGTTATTGGCAGAACAGAACCAGCCTAGGTGAAGTGAGGCATAGTGAGTGTTGTTTCTGAGGAGAAGGCATCTGATGTTTCACACACCTCCATCTTGGTTCTGTGAGTGGTCTCTGGTAGCATTCTACAAGAAGCAAAGTCTGATTCGCAGTGTATAGAAACCACTCAGTGCTGGGAAATGGAGGGGTTAAAAGGAAGGGTCAGCTTCTGTGTGGAGTAAAGAGTCCTCTTCCCTGGCTGAGGTCACTGAAAAGGAAGGCTCTTCAATCTGTATGCACCATGCTAGCAGCATGGCTTCACAGGGACTTTCTGTTGTCTGGAATGAGGGGGCAGAAGATAAGGTTGGTAAGACCAGCGAATACTATATAAGCTGAAGCCCTAACAGGATTTGCATACAGTTTTAAAGAACACAGGGAGAAATGGTGCCTTGAGGGCCTGCAACTTCTGTTCCTCTAAGCTTCCTGTTTTAACTATAAACTTATCATCCTATAACCTTTCTAACAAAGACATAAACACTTCAGCTACATATATTTGATTGTTTCGTGACAGTTTACTGGAGGCTTAGCAATGACAGATTTCTTCATTGTCTTTTTGCCAAAATTTGTCCTTTAAGTCATTTTTGTTGACTGCCCCTTTTAGCAGCTCACCTCACAATGAGAGAGGAGACAATTAATGGGAGGGTGATTTATCACTGCCAAAAACTGTCAAGGACTTCTGTTGTAGCTGGAGAAAAAGCAATTTCACATTATGGCATTTCATTCCGAATACATTGTATTTACAGCTCACAGTTTTATTTTCAGAGCCTATTATCAGGTGAAACAGTTGCATCTGAAATGTTGTTTGTGACATAGGTGACCTGTTAGGATTTGATAAGTATTTACGCCAGAGCACAAGGGGCTCACACATCTGCTGTTGGCAGAAGCAATGGAAAAAAATAACCTGGAAATGAGGCGTTTGATTTTTCTGGTTCCTACACTCGAGCATCTGTTGCTATAATTAAGTGGCATTCAGTAATTGCAGAGCAATGGTGAAATAAACATATGCATTCTTGCCAGCTTTTTGGATTTGGTGTCCTTACAGTAGGAGAGACAAGCAAAGTGACTTCAGCAAGAACAAAGGGTTCTGTAACAAAGTTTAGCAATTAACTTCCCTACTGTGTAAAGAGGAATTTTTCAAGGAAAAAAAAAAGAAATAGAGGGAAAAAAAATCTTAATCGAATGCTACCTTTTGTGCATTTAAACTGACCTCTGCAAGAGGTAAAGCAGAATATTGAACTGTGAACGTGTTAACGCTTTCCTGTTTAAGGTACATGACTCCCTTGGGGCTGTGTTTGGAAACTAAAAATTTAGAATGCAATGCAAACTGAAAAAAATGAGCATGCAGGAGATTTATTATACAGACAGAGCTTCTAATGCAATGAACTACTTGAGTTTGAAGGGGGAGTTGAGCAGAAGATCTCTGCAAGGGCCCCTGCTGCCTTTGTTTATGCATCAATTGTGGTGTAAATGAAAACAGAATCTGGTGGTCAGTGTTAGTTAAGAACCAGGGTTGAACCAGGTTTTATAAAAAATTGCTCATTTATAATACAGTTAGTTAAACAATCAAATGATCTGTGCTTTTTAGCGTATTGTGGATTCAGTATGGTTTTCTGTATCATTATTTTTTAGAAGTATGACAAACTAGGGCTAATTTTCTCTCTAAGAGAGAATTTAAGTCAGAACACTGTCTCATCTGATCCTGAAGCTTTGTGACTGTCATGGTTTTTGTCTTTCAGTAACAGGCTGTCCAACAAGTTATTTTGATAATGGTCTGTGTACTAAAAATAAAAGTAAAAATGGATAATTGAATAGCAGTAGCCATGTAACTTAACAGATATGTGGCAGATGTAGCATGTTATAAATCCTGAGAACCTAAGAATAGAAAAGAGTGTCTGGCTCTTGCTGTCTGTCGAGGCCAATAAAGAGTGAGCATGAAAAAAGAGCTATTAGTATTGTTTGAGGACGCCATTCTTAGATATGTTTTGGCACTTTCTCTGAGATGGTCTGGAGCAAGTCTGGCATTAACTGTGTGCCTGCCTTTTTGGCTGGCAGAGTAAGAGGAGTCACTTTGCTGTGCACAGAAAAAAGCACAGTATATTGAATGTGTGCATTGATACATATATACATGCCTAAAAAACATGTAAAATGAATAAGGAAAAAAAGAGCTCATTTACCTTAGATGGGACAGGGCTGAAAAGTGAAAATAGGTGATATTTTTTTCTTCACTTTCCATCACTTACAATTTCAATATGGCCATAGCAAGCTATGCCAAATCTGCCAGAGCTTTAAGAGACTAGAACAGCAAAGGTTCAGGATATATTTTAGTAAAATTTAAATGTCATCTTGCTTTTCTCACTTTTTTTATACATTTCCATGGTATCATACTGGAAAAAAATTCTTATCAAACTTGAAGACATTTTTTCATAAGAGTCTGATTCTATGAAACTTGATATATTGATAAACCTGTTTAACTGTTTTTTATTTTGTGTGGGAGCTCTTGGATTTTTATGTTGGTTTGAGTACCCCCGTGGAGCAATGTTTCTGAACCAAGAGCTGGGAGACTTTGATTGTGTTTCATACATTGCCAATGACCTGGTGTGTGACTTCGAGCCAAACACTTCACCTCTTTCTGCCCCCGCTTCCCTCTGTCCTTATTTACAGCTGAGTTCTTTGAGGAAGAGCCTCTCCAGCATTTGCATGGGACTTTGAAATTCCTTTAAGAGAGCTCTAGGAACTAAAAATGAGTATACTCACATTATGTATTTGATTAAGCAATGTTGGAAGCATTTTAGTTTTGATGGAGGCAAGCCCATAAACAGAGGATGTGAGCCTGCTCCTGCCATCCTTGCATTGGCTTATTTCTGAGCCATTTGAGTAGGGAATGTGGCATTAGGACCTCTTACAATCAGTGTTCTTTTGCCAGCATCCATTCTCAGCCTATTAAAGGAGAAAAAGATAGTTGAGAGAACTCTGTCAATAGTGAAAGATCTATTATTTTGTCCACTAAAACTTAGTAGACACTATAGGAGTGATTTTAATTGAGATTTTTACAACCATTTGATAACACTATTTTGATCACTGTATTTAGGGCTGGATTCCAACAGTGGACATAAAACCTCTGACTAATCCACTGAGTCACTCAGTCCCTGTCATATATTGCTTAATGGCCCATGCTGCCAGGAATTATAATAGCTTTCTAGTAATAATTTTTTTTTAAAGAAACTTTATGGGCACAAAGTCTAAGTTTCAAACTCAGATTTTTAAAAAGGCAATAAAACAAAACTTACTAAAGCTATGCTGAACTGCAGAATTTTTTTTTATTCATAACAAATATATACATTCTTAAATCACATATACTATATGTTAATGACTAATATTCTTACTTTGGTTGGTTAATGTTTGCAGGGCACTTACAGATGCTAGAATAATCTCTAATGTTTTTGCTCAATCTGCTCTGGAGATGGATGAAATAAATAGTTTAAACTAATTAATGTAACACCAGCTGTTACAAGTGCTTGGCAGACGTCTGTGAGTTTTGATGGGCAGAGAGCGGCTGTTGTACTTGACTTTATTTTAGTACAATGTTGATCACAGTGTAAGCTGGAATAAATGACGAGCCAAAGGAAGGAACAGAGGATGAATTCTGTGTTATGCAAAATAAATATTGCCCTTTTTCTGAAAGTATTTTTGAGGTCAAGGGAGAGTTACAGTGGACTTTTATTAAGACATAAGTGCTGTGACAGCAGCTGTGCTAACCATGTTCAGTATTAACGTGCTTTTCCAAAGCTGCAAAAATATATAGGCACTTATGAAAGAAAAATCACATTGCTTTTGGATTCCAAAAAGTTTGAAGGCTCAGTATGAGCACTTTGGTTGCATATTTTGTATCTACGTAGTAATTGCTGTTAGAAAGGTGAGAAGTTTAAAACAGGCAGAGAAATAATAAGAAGCATTAGCTTAGAAAATTCCTATCTTTACTAAGAATAATTAGTCTTTCAGTGCCATTTGTATGCGTGTGATTGATTTTGTTTTGTATGTTTTTCATTTATTTATTTTACACTAAATGATGTTAACAGGACTGTAGAAACTTTCAAGGCTCAAAACAGTTACATCAGATTCAACTCAGTACTTTCTACTGTAGCTGTAATTTATCAGTACACAGTTAAAAAACAGCACAAAGCCAAAAATATATTTCTGATGAGAATTGAATGTTTACATGTGATTTAATAAGAAGTTAAAATACCCAAATGACTTCTCTTTTAAAGTTGGAAAGTAGAAAAACTGTACTGTGACAGGGAAACGATGGCTGCTATCTCTCTATGTGCCAGCATTAAGATAACAGTGTCATTGTACAGATTGTTACCCTGTGAATATGTCTAATAAGTTATTATAGTGTGCTGAGCAGATGGCAAGTGTGCTCCTGAAAGAATTGATGGATGGGATATGATGTCATCAGTGAGATGACAAGGTTCACAAGGTACTTGACCTCCAAGAGTAAGTCCTAACTGGTTAGAATTCTAAATGGTGAACTTTTGTGACACTGGCTAAATGGGAAATATGTGCAATTTGTATTTCTTTATGGTAGTGTTTACCCTCTTCACTGAACTCCACATAATGGGATTTGGTCCCTGAAGACTTGGAGATATTGTTGGAAGGTGTCACCCTGTAACCTTCATAGGATTTCAAACACAAATCTATACGTCTGAATTTTAGTGAAATCCCACCAAATTATATTTATGAAGTCAAGTTCATATCTTTTCTTTCTTTATGTGTATGTATGCATACATAAAGAATATAACTAAATTACTCAATTAATTTAACATATTCTCCTGAAAAAGAAAACTGCTGATTCAGTGAGAAAGTATATAGCTTAAAACTACATTTTACAGTTTCAGAAGTATGTGTTCAAAATTATGGGCTGTGCCAGCAGAAGGATCTTAAAAGTGTACTAGTAGTTTAGTCATGACTAGATTTTCTGTCTCTAAATTATATTTGCTCTACCTGTCTATCTGGCTCTCCAGTTAGAATCATTCTTTTTATTCCATTCCAAATTGCAAAGTGGATTGTTGAAACAATAGTTTTTTCCTATAGTCCACTTAGTTTCTTGCATGATTCATGAAATGAGGAATTATACATGCGAAAGCCTCAAGAAGAAGAATCCAGCTAGTAAAGTTTAGCTACTATTTATCAGTTGGATCTCATACACTAGCTTTCGCTTTATGGTTGTGTGGAGAATTTAGGCCTTTATTTAGAAGTATACTTCTCAGTCAGACTGGATAAGCTAGGTAGAAGAATTCAACCCTTTATCTCTTTTAGGCATTCTGTAGATACCACTGATGTCAAAGTTAGCTGTGTACTTTTATGAGCATTTTCAGAGCTAGTCAAAACTTTCAAAATTAAAAATTTGTACTTATAAATTGTAGATTGTAAACAGAAGCAGAACACACAAAAGAGAGAATATATAAAAAAAGAACTTAAACGAAGGGGATAAGTGAATATTGAAGATACATACTGTGCCTTACCTATGATGAAAGTTAAAGGCAAAACACTGAAATTAATAATGCTGGGGGTTTTTTTTCCTCCATTGATTTAGTTGGACTTGGCTGTTATGAAAAGCAGGAAGACAGGATGAAGATGCATGGGCCTAGTAGTTAGCCTTTTTAAATTTTTAATAAAATATTCATGGTTTCTTAAAATGCTTGTTGTTACTAGGCTCATTTGAAACAAGAAGATATATTCCTTGTGGAAAACTCTTCCATATTTTATTGATTGTTGGCAGAACAAAACATAAATGCCATATAGAGAAAAAAGCTATGAGAGCATATAGATGCAAACTTGTCCTGAAGTCTTTATGCAATTTACTTTCAACACTGATAATTCTTTGAGATATTTGAATATTCATGGGACAACATAGATGTTATTTACCTGTACAAAAACAAGAGGAAGCTGGATGAAAACACTATAAATCCTAGGAATAAAACCAATATATTCCAATTTTTACTTTTCATAATGTTCTGATTTTCAAATAAGTAAAAGTTGTTAGTAAAATTTCTACCACTGGCGAATATTGTTTCTTTTCTTAAATCAGCTTGTAGCTGCAATAAAACTTTCATAAACATATTACAAATTGCTTCCATCTTTCCTACATGAATAAAATGCTGACGGTTCCTAAATTACTTCAGAATTACAGCAAAGCTTTGGATTGAGTTGTAAATGCTATAACAATGTATCAATTTTAGAGTCATTACTTTGAAAATATGGATTACAATTTAAACTCACCATAGTTCTTTTTTTTAATTCTGATCTTATATCCTTAATCATCCAACCAAACGCAACTGTTTTACTCATATTGTATCCCTGCATCTAATTCTACTCATACAGGAAAGGTACAGACAGTAAACAGGGGATACTTTGGAGTCTCATATTGTACTCTCGGCCTTTTACTTTATTCATAAGTGTAGAGGTATTGTGTTATCTGGAAATAGCAACTTATTTACATGTGACTTGTAAATAATCATCTCAATATAGTTTACTGTCTATATTGAATTATTGTTTCTCTGGTTTATTGTCACTTTTAATGTACTAGAGAGCACTAGCTTTTTCAAAATCTGCTACTAGAAGGGCAGCATAGAGAAGAATCTTAAACCAATATTTTCTTTGTATATAGTATGCACACTTTGATAGAGCATGGATTCAAGGGATCTGGTTCTGCTCCTGTAAAGTAGCACAAAAAACTAATCCTGAACTGTTGTCTACAATCATGTCTATCAGTTTGTTAGCATAATTAAATAATACTCTGTCAAAATGTTTAAAACCATCACATATGTTTGTCAAATAACTTGAGAAATGGTCAATTTCAATTTTCACATTTTAATAAAATCATACAAAACCATAATCCACATCTAATTTCATATTGCTATAGGTGTATTGATACCGTTGCTAAAGAATTTTCAGGAGCTCTGCCTTTTCTACCCTCCCTGATGTCTGTATGCATGCCTGTATGTATGTGTATGTGCTAGAGACACGTGAAGGATTAATACAAGGTGAATGAGTGTTCACCAAGCTCTCTTTGCCATATGGCCCCTGTAGAGGATAGAAAGCCCTGGCTAGCTTAAGCCTGCCATATGGACCTGGTGGATAAAGGTAGGTCTTATACACAGAGCAAACTTACCATATGGACTGGGTGGAGCACTCAAAACTCTAAACATTTCTCATGCACCAGGGTCTTTTGCACAGAAGAATGTAAAAACACACATAATACATTACATACAAAAGCCATTGAAAAATGGATCAATTGTTTAGGTTTAATATGATGCTTTCAAGCAGTGTCCAAAACCATATAAATAATCAGGGCATATTTTGAAATAGTAAAGGGGATCATCAATCATTTACAACTGACTATTTTACTTTGCATTTAACATCTGCTGTACAATGAGGCTGTACAATACCACCCTTAATGCTGTATAGACAGCCAAAGACAGTGATAGGGTTAAAGCAGAGTTTCTCTGAATGTGTTCCTTTTGTGACTGTTTTTCTCTCATTTTCTTAACATGAAACACAAACTTAACACTTTGTCTCAGAGTTGTGAGGCAAGCCTGGAAAAGGAAATATCTTCTGTGCTCTTAATCTTTTGGGAAATTGCGATTATGCATAGGATTAGATTATGGACTCAATTTCCTCTACAAAACTGAAAAGATCTGTACCAGCTGCAGCTCTGTTTTTTAGTCTAAGGTGACTGTTGCTTTTGTATACAACAAATCTTTGTTTACTTTCCACCCTGAAAATTATATAGTTCTATATAGTGATGTCTTCTTTTGGAGACCAGAGTGACAGTAAAGTACATTTGCTCGCTATATTTCAAACAACTGGACTTAATGTTGATTCTTTTTACACACTCCCGTGTAAACACACTAATTTGTACAATTTGTGCTTTAAAAAAAAAAAAAAAGTTAAATCAAGACCATTCCTATTACAATTATACCAAAATACAGGAAAATGAAGCAAAAATTAAAGATTTATTATTAAAATTTTTTTCCACTTTACCATCTGTTTTGAACTCATGGAATTGTACTAAAATTTAGTTACTCATCCTGCTAAATTCCATTCAAAAACTGAAAAAAAAGTCACTGGAGTTGCTGTGACATGGGCATCTCTACCATGGGTGCAGCAGTTTAAAAACTCATGTAGGATGGTCATTTCCAGATGCAGCTCTTGCTCCTTTGGTAGCTGGGGTAAAAGCCAGCCTATCAGGATACCCTTAAATATATATTGAGCTCATCAGGTTAAGTTAGTAAAGCTTGTGTGATTTGTTTAGTTTGTTTAAGCAGCAACTATTTTCACTGTACTATGACGGTAAAAACCTTTTGATTCCTATTTTGTTGATGTACAGTCATCAAATATGTGAGTAAAGTAGTAGAGAGCATTGGAACCACGCTTAGGATTTGTATTTTGTGTCTGTTAAATATGTTAAATAGCATTAAAATTGCTTAAGGGATTAAATAAGTAAGTTTTTCATTATGTTAAACCCTGAACCATTTGCAAAAATTTTGATGTGAAACAGAATTAATAAAAAGAAAAAAGACTTGTCCCTGTGTGGACTTGAAATGTGTATTTCCTTGATATTTTGGTACAATATAGAGGAAAGGCTCAAAGCAATGTTTCATTTTCATGAAGGTTTTTAAATGGATCCCGGGAAAGATTTTAATTTAACAGCAAGTATAAGGCATGTCTGCTATATAAGGGACCTTATCCAAACTGATCTAGGTTACATAATGACTCCATACTGTCTCCTCAAATCATTGCTGACTGTGACCCATAATGTATAAACACATAAAGGATATTTTTTTGGTCTTTCATAATGTGCATTCTGGTATATTAGCATAAATTACATATTCCAAGATGCGAAAACACAAGCAGGCCAAATCGTGGCTGTATTTTTAACAATAAAACCAGCAAGAGCAAGCTCACTTTAAAGTGGATGCCTCAAATGGAGCAGAAAACATTAGAGGTAAAACTTCTACATTATTCTATCAGTGAGCATCAAGTCAGTGAACACCATAGAAATCTCACTAATGGACACATTCTGGCAGCTTGTTGCAGATGTTTGATGAATGAATTGTAAGATGAATCCTATCAGATGTAAAAATGCTTGCCTTTTCATTGTGAATTTTTTTTCTGAGCACTCTGGGATTTAGGGATTTTGGTTTGTTTACTATTATGGATTTCTGTGAAAATCAGATATTAGGATATAATCTATAGGCAATGAGTTGAGAAATGTGGCTATAATGTTGTAAAGGGCTGTTTCTGATGCTATAAACTATGAAACTCATATTGACCTCCCATAGGCAGACAGCCAAATTTCTGTTAGGATATCATAACCATTTAATCCAAAATGTGTACATCAATTATTGTGTACAACATTTGCATCTGAGTACTGGAATCATTCCATAGATAGACACTTTAAGGCTGTTTATTGTATTTGTATATAAAACAATGTTGAAATAACATTAAAAAGTGAATTAAATATCATTGGTAGTCTCTTAAGGAAATGTGGTATTTTTAGCCTCAAAATGAACCAAGCCAGAGTGCTCTGCAGCTTTGATTCTGAAACAACTCACTCATTTTGTACCCTTCCTGGTAAGTATCTATCAAAATGAGATGTTTCACATCCATTTGTTTTCAGTAACAATTACTGTGTTAGTTCTGAGAAGAGTTAAAAACTTGCTGTTACTAGATCAACTATTTCTGTAAAAAGCGAAAATAGATATTGTTGAAGTATTGATAAAACACCACAGGTTGCCTTCACCTCTCAAGAGCTCAACTGCAGGGCTTTACCAAAGCAGTTCCTTAGGTACTTCCTTTTCAAAAGCATCGTTTCTTCTGCTTTTTCCAACACATTTGTGGCTTTTCCTTGCATATTCACGGATTCCTGAACCTAGTGCCAAATATCCTTATACAGGTGGATGAGTTGAAAAAACTGTTTTTTGATGTATTTATTTTTATTTCATTGGCATTTTTGGCTGGATGTGTGGCATACTAATACATCTGGGGCAGTAATTTTGGCATGGAAGAAGCTTGGAAACAGGTTTGCTTACTACATTTCTGCCTTGCTAGGCATTTTTAGACTGGTCATCTCATTCACTGGCCTAATTAATGTATTGTCAGTCTGAGTATTAGAAATCCTTTTTAGAGTATACTTTTTATTAAAAAAAATTAGTAAAGTCGTAGGCATTAATAGGGTCCTAGAGGTGAAGTGAATGTATGTTTTTAAAGTATCAAAATTTCTTCAAAAAGAACTGTCACTAAACATTTTGCATATTTATCTAAAATACAATATTTTATTATAAGAAGAAACAAGGTAGAATTCCATATGAATATCAGGTTAAACAAAACACATTAATTATACTATAGTACTACAAATTCTGTCCAGCTGAAAATTTTTCTGCTGGGGCACATGACTAGTGTAAGTTCTTAACCCAGAGTGTTTAAACCTGCTTTGTTTTCTCTTTCCAACATATTTATTTGAAGAGCAATAACATTGAATTCTGTGCTGACGCTTTACACCAAGTGCCAGGCATGCCTGGTCAACCTCATCTGCTTGCCAGCACTCTGAGGGACAAGGGTGTGGGACAGGTTGTTTGATACTGAATGAATGACAGCTGACAAGTGTCACACAGACACATTGCCCTCTATTAATTTTCCATTTGGGCATCCAGTTCATGCTGTCAGTAGATTACCAAGAACTTGGGCCGTGTGACAAGGCAGCAGGAGCACTGATGCTTTGTCCCTCATAAGTGCAGCATGGGCAGCATGGACAGAATATGGACTTCTTGAAAATGTTGACTGTATCTTTTTATTTTTTTTTTCTTGGAAGGGAAGGGATTTTAGAGTTATTACCTGAACACAGACCAAGAAAAACAGGGAGAATACAGTGCAGTTCCAGGTATAGACATAAAACCTTCATGTTCAGAGAATTACAAGTTACCAGCTGTGCTCTTATCAAGAGTTTCCGTCTTGCTACTGTTGGACTTACAAAAAAGGAGTGGTGTTACTTCATCTGACAATGACAAAAATGCTAATATTATTGATATTCCTTATTTTTAAAATCACCTTAAATTCCCAAATAATATATGTTTTTCAGCTTTCATGAAATACGTTCAGAGGATTACTAATCCAAATCATGTGGCACTTGAAATGATCCAACAAAACCTAGTAAAAAGTAATTGTTACATTCTGCAGTGTTTTTTCTTTGCATTTTTCAGTAGCCTTCCAGAGAGAGTTTAAGTGCAGGGAGTAACGAGCAGCACAAAAATAAGTATCTATCCTGTGAATGTATTGCCCTGTGTATTGCTTTTATCAATTGTGATGTGCATATTTATGTCAATAATTTTGAAAATATGCATTTTAGTGTATGGTACATTAATTATGTAGTCTTTAGTTCCATTCCCTGATTTATAGTTTGATGATAATCAGGAATTTAGCTCATACTCAAAATACTTGGCTTGATCATTGATGCTGCATATATTTAGGAGAGCTGGATGTACAGGCAGACTACCTAGGCAAGGGTGCCAGCTTCCGTAGCCAACACAGTAAAAGCGATTAAATGGCTAGTATCATGAATGATGCAGTTTGATTTCCTAAGCAGGTATCCCTTTACTTCTCAGATGGTTCTGTACATCCCTCATCCTGAGTTTAGAAGAAGGTCAGAATGGCACCTGTGAACCTATGGAGAGGCATATTTACACAATCATCCACATACACTTATGCATATTACCAGTTCTCCTAGATAGGTTGTGAAGCCAAGAAACATTTTTTTAGCACACAGTACTGCTTGGATGATGGAGTGGAGCTAGCAGAGCACTAATTGAGACATTTAACGTAGACCAGTAAAATACGTTTATACTTTTTTCAGCATCCAAAGCACAGATGGCTGTAATCTGCATCAGGCCCATGCCAGTAGCATAGAAAGATCTTTAAAAAAGAAATAATGCACATAGTTCTCATAATTAAGAATTCTCATTTATAATTTTTTTTAAATGCATTGCATTTATATGAAGATGTTGTTAAAAAGTGCTATTAAGTGTGACCTTAATTTTATCTTTGGGAATTTTTATTTCTTTCGGGTTGATTAGTTGCTGTCAAATGTTCAAGATATTTGTACCATAAAATCAGATATACACAGAATCACCTCTGAGTATCTTCTTTCTTGTTTATCCCTGACCATTCTATGCACTTGAAAAAATCATGTAAATAATTCAGAGTGAATGGGATAATTTTTGTTGTGGGAACAGAGAAACCATAACATTTTGTTTTGTGCATTTTGTGTTACTCAGCCAAAGTGCACAAAGTGGAAACATCATTGGCATTTTAACATTCAATTGTGTGGTAAAATATGTTTGCTTAAAAGTATGAATAATAATTTATTCTGACATATTGTGAAATCCTTAGAATAAATACATCAGGAAATACTGCTTGACCCAGCCCTAATCAGTAATAGGCTGCAAAATAAGATAAAGGTTATTAAAATAATCCTTTTATTGAAAGAGAAAATTAGATAAGTTGCACTGATTGACTCTGAGGCCCTCCTAGGGACATGTAAAATGAGGAATAAACTCAACTTGATCTAGTCCAAAAAGCCTGAAGAAATCCTCACAGCTGGAACATCACCACTAATTACATTTTTGCTTTTTGGATATGTTTTGCCAACTCTTTCCATTCATTTGTAGTGAAGTTATACCACTAATTCCTTAGAAAAACTAAAACAGATGACCTTTAAAAAACCCATACTTCTCAGTTTTTGTTATTGACAGCTATAAATTTAATTTGCATTGAATGACAGTTCTTGAAATACTATGAGAATTACTGGTACAAAATGCATGGTGTTAAAAAACTCCACAGTTTGGCTGTTTCCTTTATGTTTTGCTAAGTCAGTATAAATTTCTTGCTCCTGGGCACTCTTCCCTCCTTCCCCACATCATCCCAATCCTATTATCCCTTTCCAAAGTGTTCAGCCACCTTGACTGTCCTTCTTTCCTGTTTTCTCAACTCAGCGTTCCCTGGCTTCTTGATTAGTCCCTGTCTCCTTGTCAAGCCTTCCCTGTTTCCAGACCCCGACATCTTGATTCCAGTCAGTGATATGTTCCTTTTTTTTTTCTCTATATTAATAGAAAAAATTGCTTTATTTATCCATGTGTATAGAAGGAGTGTTGCTNTTTATTTATACATGATATGTGTATAGAAGGAGTGTTGCTGAAACTGGGAGAAAGAGGTCCCTAATCTTGTGTTCAAGAGGTGATTCTCCATCTGGTTCTAATTGGCCATTATGGAGACAACTCTTGACTGCCATGTACTCAATGATCTTGTGTGGCTGTGAAGAGTGAGCTGTAGGAGCTGTGGTTTTTTTAAAAGGGTTAAAGAAATAATACATTAATTGAAATTCTTTCTTTTTCCAAAAAAGACAAGCATCAGCTTACTGTACTGAATTTTCAGTGGTTAAAATCAGACAGAATTTTCAGTAAATACAAGTCTTACTGTTGATGGGCTTCTAAACCTGTCTCCAAACTGGACATATAAAGCTAGATCATTGCAGAATTCTATTCTTGCCTGGTCTTTTACATTGAGTGAAAGGCTGCATATTTTGAAGCTGTACCACTTAGAATACTTTCCCATAATAGTAGAAGTTACAATTGTAAGAGTTTTGTTAGAACTACTTGCACAAATGCATGTAATATGCACTAGATATAGAGCAATTGTGAGCAATATAACATCCAAGCACTATGTTCATGGTAGTTATGGTCCTTTCCATGTAAGTTTTGATCTTTTAGTTGGATTTCATTATTGGTGAGTTACTAATGTCAGAGTCCTCAGGCAAATATAATCAGCCAAGAAACAGAATCCACAGCATTTGCAGTGGTGTTGTTAACTGTGAGAGCACCAGCCTTTTTGAAATGTTACAGAAAAAAACAGTCAATCTGTCTGATTATTTCATATTCTTCCCTTATTTCCAGCTGACGCAGTTGCAAGTGTTTTCACTTCTGAGTATTTGTTTGTCCTGCAGAACTGTTTTTAGGTTAAAAGGAAGAAACTAAAATTTAGATGGAAAAATATGTTTTCATAACAGTTAGTTTTTAGTACATTCCTTTTGCAGTTCGTAACATCCTTCACCGTCATCTCACATTGCCCTTAGTTATAATGTTCAGGGTGAATCTCGAATGACCAAATGCATAAAGCAGCCAAATGATATGGGAGTTGCACAAGAGGTTTTTATTTATTCTTTTAAATCTGCATGAAGTTGGTAAACATTTCTTCTCAGTGCATGGGACCCTCTGTTCTTTTGTGTTAATATAAATCAACAATCACAGATTAATTAAAATAGAAGAGCTTCTCACAGCTGAATCTGTTAACTCTGAGGAGTATGAAATAAAAACCTTTGTACTAAAGGGTGTTCGACAGTGTAAACCAACATCATATTAAACCAAATGGAACAGTTCCAGAGAAATGCACAGACCAGATTTATGGTAGTAAAAAATGACGATCTTCCTTTGTCATTGAAATGGTAAGAATTGGCCTGTTTTACAAACAAATACACAAGAAATATTTTACAGAGAACAAAAGAGCATGAAGATGCATTACAAGAAACCCCATTAAATGATTACAGAAAGGCGGTAATCTGTATAGTATTTTTTTGGAGCCAGCTATTATCACTCGCTTTCAAATCCTGGCAGTATCAATATGTTCCAGTTTGATTGGTGACCGTTTTGAACTTACCCTACTTGCTTTTAGGAACAAAGACAAGAGAATGGCCACATCCATTCATCTATTATTGTTTAAATAACTATCACAGCTTCCAGGATGTCTGTTTCCATGTTATCTTGAGAAAGAATGGCAACAAAACCAACACAGCGAAAAATGTTCATTGTATTTGGCCAAACCCAGCTGCTGTTTGCAGATAAAATCTGGCTTGAACAAAACCAGGTGAATTTTTGGAAACTGAGGAACAATAAATGGAGTGAATGCAGCATTCACAAATATTTTAAAGGTTTGTGTCACACTCAGACTTGCCTATTATGGTGATTTACTTCATATGTTAAGGCACGTATTCATATCTTCTCAGATACTGTTGAATCTTGGGTAACAGCTTGTCCTGTCCTTGTTTATTTATTAATTTATCGCATCTCAGTTCCCAGGACTAGCCAAGGCAGGCCCAGGCACTTCTTTGTTCTGCCTTGTCGTTCCTTTCCCCTCCGTCCCTTTCTTTACACTGTTGTGCTCCCAACTCAGACAATGGAGTTGCAGATTTTCCCCTCTTTCCCCTCTTGCCCTGGCTTGTCTTCAGATGTTTCTTTAGACCGAATATGCCAGATCTCTGTCTTCTGGCAAGGGGTAAGGTAATAAATTTTGCTGTGTTACTCTGCTAATAGATTAAGAAGAACATTAGTAACATTTTGTAACAGTTTAGAAGACAATGATTATTTGGAAGTAAAGTTATATCCTCTTATTGTGAAAAAAGGACTTCTGCATGAATAGAAGATTTAGAAGTGCCTTAATTGCAAGAGGTTGTATTATTTTGCTACTTAGATATGTGACTGTGTTTTAATTGGCTGTGTTTACAATGTAGTTTTTCTTAAAAATGCATTTTTTCAAGATTCCCTCAATCATTGCTTATCTCACATCCACAAATATCCATGCTTCCTGTGTATAATATGTACATTTGCTGTTTCAAACATACTCACACTCAAAGTTTATTTCACATGGGACATCAAGAAAACAAAGTCACATTAGTCTGACTTTTTTCCCTGAGTTGACATTTCATTAAAATAAGTTCATAGTAAGTTCAGCTCTCTAGTCTTACCCTTCAGTGTAAATTTGTTTCTGTTATTTATTATAAGAGTTTAGATGTTATTTTGAGTTCATAACATTCTGCATAACTAAGCTTTTTAAAGTTACTTTGCCTGTTGCAAAACCATACCACACATCGCTTGGAAAATTTTTGCAACCTTTACAAGTTTTGAG
The DNA here is from genome assembly GCA_013400935.1 of Turnix velox. Classification (NCBI taxonomy): domain Eukaryota; kingdom Metazoa; phylum Chordata; class Aves; order Charadriiformes; family Turnicidae; genus Turnix; species Turnix velox. The sequence continues at coordinate 1,107,399 of VZTY01031000.1, forward strand.
CCTGCAAAAACTACAGCAAACTTAACATACATTTAATGCTAAAGTTGTAATAAAATTGAAAACATTAATCCCTTGCATAAATCATATGACAAGACTTGCATTACAATCTTTCTTTATTTCAACAGCTACATGGAAGTGCATAATTTATTAGTGAATAAAGGCCTGTGCAAGTTTTAAATGGGTCAGTTTTACCTAGTATGTTTTAAAATATTGTGGCAATTTGTGATCTAAAATATTGATAAGCATCTGAGTTGTCTCAAAAAGTATGAGAGGTCGTTGGGCCATTTCTCTGACAAACCTAGAGGCAAATGATATCTTTTTTCAGTTTATGTTTTTGTATGTCTCAACTTCACCAGGCACACTAGTCTTTAGCCAAAACGCGCAGTAATATTATAAAGAAAAGGTTGGGTTTTTTTATTAGAAATAGGCAACAATAATTTGGAAAGCCACTTTTCCAGTAGAAGTAAGAAAGTTTTTTGCTATTCAATAATACTGCATAGTATTTATTAATCTATTGTCTAAAAAATGTTGTTAAAGTTTTGGTTTGTTTCTTTTGGTTAATAAAAGTATAACGTTTCTGACAGCAGTTTGGAAAGAAAATTTGGTAATAGCATTTCACATGAGACTAGAATTTGAGAATATGAACTAGCAGGATGAACTGAGAACAATAAGCTAGTTTGCAGTACCAAGGAATGTCTAATTTATTTTTCATAATGAAGTCGTGAATATTTCTAGAATCTTGTACAAGCTGGAAAGAGAAGAAACAGTTCATCTTAAGGGCCAAACTTGAGCATGTTACATAATCGTTCCTCAGGTATTGACATGGCTGTGAGGACAGAGTATACATCCATAGTATATGTTTTTCAGAGCCTGCTTTGAGTCTTCATAAAGTATATAGGAAGTGGTTTGGTAATCTATAGCCATGTGACTGTGATTTGTGACATGACTGAAAACTGAAATGTAGCTGCAAAAAATCTTTTAAGACACTGATTGGGCTGAAGGTTTTCCTGGTCAACATAAATTCATTACTCAGAGCTTATCTTAGTAAGCTTTTGAATTATGACTTTATGAGAACGCAGTAATTGTACCACAAATTGTGAAAGACAGAGGTCATGCAATGGTATGTTACCCTTTGTATAGGCTACTCTCAGCTTGCGCCATAGGGAAGAGGGAAGAAAGGCTTCCTTGGTAGGAATGATTGCACCAAAAGTAAATTCTTCTGTCTGATGTAGTCAGCCTAGGCTCATTTTACAGCTGACAGACACTTCTAGGGAAAGATTTGTCTCCTCTTTCAGTAGATGTCTGTGATAGTTCAGATGGATTAGTACCTTAAATTGGTGTCAGCTTATCTCCACTCACTATAGTAAATGCAAAGTGGGACCAGCCCGGAAACAGAGGCTTTTCACGTATTTCTGTGGTGGGACATAAGGGGTAAGGCTTTCACTATAGCTCTGTAAATACTGGACAGCAGAACAGAGCTGGTGAAGAGACAAGGCAAGAAATCTGGAGTAACAGTGGATAGGGACTTCTGGAAGGAACTGGGTTTTGGAGTTGACAGTTTTCTGGTCCTGAGTTGGTCAATGCATACACTCAGACCTTCCATGGCAGCAGATTTCCATTTTCCTGCTCCTAGACTATGTCCACCACAGAAAATACTGTACTCTAGTTGAAGAGAGCTAGCTCTTTTTAGGATAAATAAAAAAATGTATCTATTACTGAAAATGATTAAATGAAGTGTGGAAAGAATGAGATATTAAGATGCCCTAAAACCGTGTATATCTTAGAATGATCGAAACCAAAATGGAAAGGAAGAAGTCAAATAGCTGTGCGTAATAACAAGGATACATTCTGATGTCCTTGTATTGTATGAAGATACCCCAATATGTGTCAATTAATGATTGAGCCCTTGGTAAAAGAAATATGCATAGATATATGTATGTATATGTGTGTATAGATAGTTTTCCTTTTGAAGAATTCAGATTAATATCTGCTGAAAAGAAATTGACCTAAATTTCTGTATCATATCAACAGTAGTCTAAAAATACTCCAAAAATTAAAAAAAAGGGAGGGTGTTGAAGTTTCTATTAATCGTTTCTTTTCTATTTTTTTTTTCTTCTTCAATTACTTTATAATCCATTCACAGATTATCTGTGAAACTTTAATCTTAGAAGTCTTCAAGCTGTGGGAGTTTTTTCCTGTTGTGATGTCAGAACTGATCAGATCTTACTGTTACAAAGATTCCACTAAGGAGTTCAGGACTAATTGTTAAAAGATGTCCGTACTTAAAAAAATTAGGCCAGTGATTGCAACCGTGCTGCTAATTTCATGTATTGTTCAAAGCATGTTTCAATTGTGAGAGTCAGGTGTACTTTCTTGATTAAAAATGCATTGAGGAGCTGTAGTTTTTCTCAGCATTGCAGAGTCTTCTGAGCTGTAAGTGAAACCATTAAGAGCAGGAAGGGTTAATTGTATGGAAAGCTTTGTATTCAAATAATTCTCGTATACAAAATATATGCGGTGCTCGAAAATATTCTGTTGTCAATCCAAATAGAACACAAACTAAAATGAGATAATTGGGAAGGTGCCCATAAAGTCAGCCTGAATATATTATCACAAGTATATGTGAGATAATATTTGTTTTAAAAAGATTCTATGGCACTGTAAACTCAGTCTCATTAGAGACTGCATTTAAAAGGCTTATAAAGTTACTCATTAATGTTATCTTGTTGTATCTCCACAGCTTTTTCATTAAAGAAAATTCAGCAGAAAGCATTTTCTCCTGATAGCAGGAACCAATTTGCAATAAATGTTCTGGAAACCACTAGGGAAGCCATTACTGAGGTCTAATAAAAACAGACAAGCGTAACTTGTTCTATATTTTTGTTTCAATCACATACAGATGAGACCCCGCTCTCCACACCAACCGCAAGAGACAGCCTTGACAAACTTTCTCTAACTGGGCATGGGCAGCCACTACCTCCGGGTTTTCCATCTCCTTTTCTATTCCCTGATGGATTGTCCTCCATAGAGACCCTTCTGACTAACATCCAGGTAGGCCTTTCTGTAGATCAGCTTAAAGGGATGGAGAGGAGCCAGTTGCAGATTTGTCTAAATTAATATAACCATTCTAGCTTAATCAGTTCATAAGATTATTTGGTTCGACTAATTTACTGAAACTTTCTAGCAATTTAAGTTTTAAAGGAGCCTCAGCAAACAAATGAATTTAGAAGCTGTCAGATACAGTACATGAAAATCTGGATTGTATAATATTAAACCACAGCACAAAATTCGATGAAAATTACATTGGGGTGCTTAACGACATTTGTCTTAAATGCTCTTTTTATTACAGGCTAATGAAATGTATCTTACTGTTTAACTTAATCTCATTTACTAAGCAGAGAAACATTTCTTTAATAAACAGTTATTTTAAATTGCTGGAGTGCCAAGGTGGAAATGATATTGAAAGCTATTTGAAATGTGTCTCCCATAAAAGCATTCACAAAAAGCACTTCTTTTATAAATAAGCTCATTTCACTTAAAGTACTGTCTTCAAAGAATAGACTTCAAAGGGTATTACCAAATTTTCTGCAGATTTCCTATTTGGTAGTCGCGACGTCTGTTGTGTGCACAGTATAGACTCATTCAAACACTATTTAAGGTATATACTACTATGTAGTTTGGAGGCAAGATGTGTTTCATATTAGAATGAAGAATTTTTTTGTCTGCAAATTGAGTGATCATGTGTTCCCCAGATGCAACTTTTACAACAAATACTTGTACGCTGTATGCAGAAGCAAAATGATAGTACAGGGAAGAATAATGCAGCCATATTATACTCATTCCACATCAGCCTCATCTGTGCAGCTACTAATTCCTAATGTGTTTGTCACAATATTTTCCTCTTTTTATGTAAATACATAGAATTATAGAAGATCTTGAGTTGGAAGGAATCATTGAGTCCAACTTCCTGCTCCTTACAAGACTAGAATTACTTCTATTCCATTCAACAAAGAATTTCATATCCAATGTCCTTTAAGATTTTTGTTTTGTGAAAAGCATATTATCCATTCATTAATCATGTTTTGACAACTAATAATGAAACAAATACTGCTGTTGAATAAATAACTCTTGCTATAACTGCCTGATCTGAAAGAGCATATGTGAGTGCTTTTTTGTGGTTTTGAGACTTAGGATCTTAAATATTTAAATCACAAACCAAGTTAATTGTAGAACACTTAGCATTAGTCTATCAGTTCTGCTGCAATCTGTAAAGAACATGGTTTTTTCTAAGGGGAAAAAAAACCCAGCCAAGTGCATAGTATTTTAGCTGTGCATGCATATACAGGAAAGTTCTTAGTAATTTTTTTGACAAATGTGTGCACTCAATGTCTCTAGACAGCAACCTAATGAGTAAAGCATTCAGCATCAACAGGTTAGCTAATCTTGTGATTGAATATGAGAATGCTGCACTGCTTCAGGATAAATGATCAGGATTAATTTGCCAAGAATGCATTCAGTTTTATTTTTCAGAAAATGTGAATGTAAAATTCAGTCATTGCTTTATTCATTTATTTTTAAATAAAAGAACTTAATCTTATCTGGAGTGAAGACCTAAAATAAAAGGCAACATTGTAAAGAAAACAGAGACTTTTTTATGCCTTCTATCATTGTGCTTTTGTATTTACCTTGAGCCTTCATGACAAATCACCTCTCAGAGCACACAGGTGGGTCATAAGGGTATTTTTCAAAGTTGCATTACATGGTTTCCACAGATCTCTGGGAATCCTTTCATATACCATCAAGGCTTTTTTTCCCTCTGAAGATTTAATCTCTACTAAAACAACATTAGAAAACTGCTTCATAAAAACATTTTTAAAATCTAGTTTGATTTTCCCACCTGTTCAGAGAAAGTGAAGTATTCTCTTTAAAGCAGTAGTGTCTAGTCCATCCATCAATCTAACTCTGTCAAGAACTGTAATTAAACCATATCACTAAGCGCTACATCTTTTAAATATCTCCAGGGATAGTGCCTCAACCATTTCCCTGATGAACCTGTTCCAATGCTTGGTAACCCTGTCATTGTAAAAAATTTTCCTAATATCCAAGGTGTGGATTCAAAGGGACACTAGAGTAGTAAGATACTTCACCATCTTGTTCCATCTATTCTAGCATTATGGACAGAGATTACCAGCAATGGAGCAGATCTAGCTTTCTTGTAAAGATCTAGAAACTGTCTACAGTCCCTTCCCTGCCTGCAGTACTAAGGTGTTCTTGAATAGCAGAAACCCAGCCAAAGGCTAGTTGAGTGCTTTTAGTAAAGGTCTGTTCTTTTTTTCCCAAGTTGATGCATGATGAAAATAGAGGCGTGTCCTTTCACAGGAAGGTTATATGTTAACTTGTGCAATGAAAGTATGAATTTTCATTAGATCACAGGACTGGGGCGCTTGCATGACCTGCCACATAGGGCAATGAAGATTGCCTTTATTTTAGGGATATAATGGTCACACAGATACATAGGCACCAATGTGCATGGATCTGATGGTAGATCCCTGTTCTGTGATCCTGTTGTATATATTCAGTTGTGTGAAGTCCAGGATCTGAAGAATCTGCCTAATGTAGAATCATAGAATCATA
>VZTY01031003.1:0-11780 GCA_013400935.1 Turnix velox
CTCCAGTTGGTGTCTCCCCAGAGTTTCCCATTGGGTGATTTTGTCCTCTCTTTGGGGCACTTCTATTTGTGGAGGTACAGGCAGCAGCCCTCACTTAGAAACATGATGGAAAACTTAGTGTTAAGGGCTGGAGAAGATCCATTTGCTTTTCAATCTCCTCTATTTCCATTCAGAGCATTGCTGCCCCCAAATTGTGATGTGTTTTTTAAGCTGTTTATTCCTCCTTTTTGAGGCCACCCAGCGCTGAATTTAGTCAAAGTGTTGCTTATTTCCCCCTGTTACCTGTCTGCAATGATGCTCTGAACTGAAATAAAATAGATTGAAAAACAAATTGGGGTGTCCTGTCTCCTCAGGCTGGATTTTACATGCTTCCTCTGGGAGAGCTGCCTTCTCTACCTCTGGGGAGCACCGCAGAGGAAGGTAATGACCCCTCAGTTCTCCAAAGACTGAATTACTTTTGGTGGGAGAGGAGGGGGAGGGAGAAAATTGAATTGCAGGAGGTGATTTTCTGCCTTTCCAATCCCCCTCTTTTGGAAGGTCATCATCTGAGTAACAAGAAATGAGCAAACTGGTAAACAGAGGCAAAAAAAAAGTATTCAGATGCTGATTTAAAGGCTGTCACTCTCCTTAACTCCTCAGAGATGAAGAGAGAAAGATGCTCATTGCTTGGAGGCTGCTCTGGTACCCCAGGGACCGTGGAGCCAGGGAAGATGAGAGAGTGAATCTCAGCTTTCTGTCCTCCTGCATTTTCCTGATTTACATGAGCCTTTTGAAATGAGCCAGGGAATAAGGGCCAGAAATTTAAAGGTGGGCTGAGTTCCTCTCCCAGGAGCAAAGAGCCTTCCTGTGCTGAAGAATGCTCTTGCTTCAGTCATTGCCCAGAGAGGCTGTGGATGCCCCCACAGTCCCTGGAGGTGTTTAAGGCCAGGCTGGATGAGGCATTGAGCAACCTGGTGTGGTGGGAGGTGTCCCTGCCCACGGCAGGGGGGGTTGGAACTAGATGATCTTGAAAGTCCCTTCCAATCCAAACCATTTTATGATTCTATGTCCCTGCTCACTGCAGGGACTAAATGTCCTTTGAAGGTCCCAAGGTGATGTCTCATGGCTCTTCATGTCTTCACACAGCCCATATACCACACAGAAGGAGAACTGGGTTCCTCCTTCCCACAAATTCTGGACTCCAGAGGGTCCAGCACTTTGCAGGAGTGAGATGCCAGCTCAGCCTGCATCCAATGTCTGCTCACTTGCTCTAAACTTGCTCTGAACTTCTCAGGTTGCTCAGAGAGGTGGTGAATACCCCAACCATGGTGACATCCAAGGCCAGGCTTGCTGAGGCTCGGAGCAACCTCATCTAGTGCAAGATGTTCCTGTTCACTGAGTTTGAAGGTCATCTTCCAACCCAAACCATTCTATGATTCAGTAACCTCTTCAGATTTTGGCTTCCATGGGCAGAAAGATGAGGGTTGTGGCAACAGCTGGGGTTTCTGGGCCATTCCTGTGAGACCCCTCCACTCATAGAAAAATAGAATGGGTTGGGATGGAAAGGATCATCAAAGGTCATGTAGTGCCACCCCCTGCAGTGACAGGGACACCCTGCACTAGAGCAGGCTGCTCAGAGCCTCAGCAAGCCTGGCCTTGGATGTCTCCAGGGATGAATGGGGCTTCCACCACCTCTCTGGGCATCCTGGGCCAGTGTCTCACCACCTCCATGGTGAGACCACACCAACCACACCAGGTTGCTCAGTGCCTCATCCAGCCTGGCCTTAAACACCTCCAGGGATTGAGGGGGCATCCACAGCCTCTCTGGGCAACCTCTTCCACTGTCTCACCACCCTCACAGCAAAGAATTTCTTTCTTCTCTCCATCCTCAATCTCCCCTCTCCATGGAGAAGAACTTCTTCCTCATGTCCCATCTAACCCTGCCCTGCTCTAGTTTCAAATCATTGTCTCTCATCCTATGGCTACAGACTCCATCAGAATCTTCCTTCATCTTGTATCTCCTTCAGGCACTGGGTGACCACATTTAGACTTCCCTGCAACATTCTCCAGGCTGAACAACTTCAACTGTCTGCCCTGCTCTAGTTTCAAACCAGTGCCACTCATCCTGTGGGTCTATGCCCTGACAAACAGCCCTCCCCAAGCTTTCAGGCACTAGGAATCCACTAGAATTTCTCCTTAAAACCTCTTCTCCAGGCTGAACAGCTTCAGATCTTTCAGCCTGTCCTTATAAAAGAGGTAGCTCCAGCCCTCAGATCATCCTCTGGATCCTCTCCAACAGCCCCACATCCTTCTTGTGCTGATGGCACCAGATCTGGATGCAGTAACTCCAGGTGGGGTCTCACCAGAGCAGATGCAGAATCTCCTCTCTCCATCTGCTCTAACTAAAGCAGCATTTAATTAAGACAGAATTATGGAGACGTTGGATTCTTCCACGTTGCTTATTTCTTTCTATCCACTTTTTTCTTTCCTGTCTCTTTTATTTTAGCTTTTTTAGATCTTGGGCAGGAATCACTTTTGAAGCTCGATGGAGGTTTCTATCAGTGTCCAAGTGGTCGCTGTCTTGCACGGGGCTGTGCTGGCAGCAGAGGGAGCACAAGGCTGTGAGTTCGTGCCTTTAGGAAGCTGTGATCCTACATCTTAATTTCCTGGCGGTGTGTAGGAGGATCGTTATCATTATTTAGTTATTTCTTAAAGCAAAAACAAAGTCTGCTCCTCCGGGAAGAATTTTAGGCAGCTCTCTCTGACCACTGAGATGTTTCTAATCAATGCAGGAGGGAGCTTTTGGCTTTATTTTGTTAATGTGTTGACCTGCAGCTTTCACAGCAAATCTCACTGGTCCTCAAATTCCATCATCTCCCCCCCCACCTCCTACTTTGATGTTCTTTTCTGGGAGAATCAAACTTGTGGCCTGGGTTGGGGAAAAGTGAGGACCCCAATGCTCCATCAGGGGCAGGGTGAAGAGGATGGGGCTGCCTTTCACCCACAGAGAGGAAAAAACCCTGCGTGAGGGTGGAAAACAGGAAGGATTCCACTCCTCACCATTCCAACTCTATCCTCCCAGTGCTTCCCAGTGTTGTTGAATCATAAAATTAGTTGGAAGAAACATTCTAAGGTCATCTAGTCCAACTCCTGCCAGTGAGCAGGGACATAGGAGGTCATAGAATGGTTTGGGTTAGAAGGGAACTTAAAGATCTTCCAGTTCCAACCCCCCTGCCATGGGCAGGGACACCTCCCACCACACCAGGTTGCTCAGTGTCTCATTCAGCCTGGCCTTAAACACCTCTAGGGATTGAGGAGACATCCACAGCCTCTCTGGGCAACCCCTTCCAGTGTCTCACCACCCTCACAGCAAACAATTTCTTTCTTCTCTCCNAGCATCTTGGTGGCCTCCTCTGGACCTGCTCCAACAGCTCAATGTCCTTCTTGTGTTGAGGGCTCCAGAACTGGACACAGTAACTCCAGTTGGGGTCTCACCAGAGCCCAGTAGAGGGGCAAAAATCCCCTCTCTTGCCCTGCTGGATACACTTATCTTGATACAGCCCAGGATTTGGCTTATGTTGGAGGCTCCAGAAGCCAGCTGGGAGATGAAACACTCAGAGAAACTGAGTTAAGAAAGGGTTTGTGTAATTTTAAGAGTTAGGACAACTATGTCAGTGGTGGGTTCTCCCCCTAAAAATCAGCTCTTATGGTGATGGGTACCTTGCTGGAGGAGAAGCTTGAGCCAAACCCCAGTTGCTGAGCCTGGAGGCAATGATGGATGAGAAATCAGATTGTTGGTGGTGATCCCTTCAGCCATAAGCTTTGAATAAAAGCCTAAAGCATGTTCTAAGCAGGGAGCAGTTGCCTTGAGGATGGTCTTGGCCATCATCCCTCATGAAGAAAGCTGTCTGTCCTCTTTGAGTCCTTACAATTAAGGAGGTGAAGTGTTTTTTAAACAAATATATGTGATCTAATTGCTCAGGACACGTTTTTTTTCCAATGCTCTGAGTCTTTGAAGAAGAGGAGGTGCTGCTTGACTGCTCAGAGCTTGACTGTTTTGAGCAAAATGTATCATTTATTTTCTTGTCAGGAATAGAAGGAGCAGACAGTGCTGCTGCTGCTGCTCTTTCCAGATCCTTCCAGTAGAGATAGGTCGGATGCAGAAGGTGAAGTGAGCAGACATCTCTTCCAGGACACTGATGTGTTTCCTGCTTGTCCTTTTGGAGGAAGCAGCAAACCCAGTTTTATCCCTGATTCTGGAAGTCCTTCAGCTCTAGGGAAGGAGTGGGTGGACTAAAAGCTCTATTACAGTGAGGTTGGCAGAAGAAATGGCTTCTCTTCTCCCACCAGCAGCAGCAGCAGCTCTGCTGATGGCAGCTTGGTGACTTTGTGATGTGCAAAGGCGTAGGAGGAATAGCAGAGTCTGTGTGTGTTTAATTGGCTGGAAGTGCAGGTGGCCAGCTCTGTGGATCTAGTTGCTGAGCTGAAGAGCAGAGACAGCCTTTGGTAGCCATGTGCTGCAGACCAGAGATAGCCTTTGGTGGCTATGTGTCTGGAGAAGCTTTGGCTCCTGGGAAGAGGAAGGTGGAGTATCAGCAGCTGCTGATGTTTCCCTGCCTTCCAGAAAAGGACCCACATACCCCATGTTCTCACTTGAAAGGTGTTCAGATGGAGAGCATCACACCTCTGCTTGGAGCTGATGTCAAAACCATCTGCGGTCCAAATCTGATGGTTGAAAAGCAGGTTTCATGGTGTTTTGTCCAAGTCATGGAGGAGATCTTGGCTGAGCAGGAGACCTCCCAGGCACAGCTGGAACCCACCAACCATTTGCTCAGCCTTGGTGGGAGGTGATGCCTCTTGGCTCTTCATGTCTTCACAGAATATCAGGGACTGGAAGGGACCTGAAGAGATCATCTAGTCCAACCTCCTGCTGGAGCAGGAACACCCACACCAGGTCCCACAGAAAAGTGTACAGGCGAGGTTTGAATGTCTCTAGAGAAGGAGAACCCACAGGAATCAGCCCCAAGGACAATCCCAGAAGGTCAGGAATTGGAAGGGACCTGCAGAGATCATCTGGTCCCATCCTGGAGCAGAAACATGCAGATCAGGTCCCACAGGAAGGTGTCCAGGTGTGATTTGAATGTCTCCAGAGAAGGAGACCCCACACCCTCTCTGGGCAGCCTGGGACACTCTCCTCACCTTCACCAAGGCTACAAAGCTTCTTCTCCTCATTCTGTGGAACCTCCTGTGTTCCAGCTGCACCCATTGCCCCTTGTCCTGTCACTGGAGGTGAGAAGATCCTGGCTCCATCCTCCTGACACTCACCTTTTCCATATTTCTATCCATGACTGAGCTCACCCCTCAGTCTCCTCTCCAAGCTAAAGAGACCGAGTCTTCCCACAGCCAGTGCCACACAGAAGGAGAGTTGGTGTTCCTTCTTCCCACTAGGTCTGGACTCCAGAAGGTCCAGCACTTTGCAGGAGGAAGATGCCAACTCAGCCTGCACCCAGTGTGTCTTTTCACCACTGGCTGAGCTTCTCAGGTTGTCCAGAGTGGGGATGGAGACCCCAACCTTGGAGACATCCAAGGCCAGGCTTGCTGAGGCTCTGAGCAACCTCATNACCTTGGAGACATCCAAGGCCAGGCTTGCTGAGGGTCCTTCCAACTCACCACACTCTATGATTCTATGCTCTGAGCCTGCTTTCATGCAAAGCAACACTTCAAGGTGGGGTATGAGCCTCAGCTTATTCAAACTCATGCCCAGATGATGGGTGATGTTGCTCCTGTTCTTTCCAACAGGGTGATGATAAGATAAGATCAAGGTGTCTCTAAAATGATAAGAAAATCTGCAGCAGACAAGAAATCAGACTAGTCCTCCAGACAGAGGTGTTGATTAGGAGTAAACTGTAAACACAGATAATCCCCAAGGCACAGTCTTCATGTGGAGGTTTCCAGGGAAGTCACCAAAAGCAGATTTCAATATAAATTACAAGAGTTTGGTTTTCATTGTAACAGGAGCCTCAGGGAGTCTGTAAATCCCGTTTACCTTGTAGGGATAAAGGGAGAGAGACATTAGGATAAAAAAGAGCTTGCTTCTCCAGGAATTGGAGAGACCCCACCTGAGGGGTGTCTGGGTGGAGTTTCCCGTTATTTTTTAATAAATTCTTTTTCAGGACTCCTCTGTCTGCTTTGTGAACACGTGGACCTCAGGCCAAAGGGATTTTCTGAGCAATTGGGGGCTCATCCAGGATGGATTTGGTACCCAAAACTGTTCAGGAGGCAGACAAGTGATGGACATTGGGGTTCATGAAGAAGCTGCAGGGAGAGAAATTTGTGAATCTCACTGGTGAGTACTATGGGGAAAATTTGGATTAAAAAGGGGAGGACTGGACGCCCATGGAGGGCAATAACATGTTGAGAAAGTATCTTGACAATTGGAATGATGATTCCAAAATACCCCCAGAAAATCCCTTAGAGAGAATGTTGAGACTTTGGGGTGGTCTTGAAGTACCTAAAGAAACAATGGTAAAATTTTGTTGTTCTGTGTGGCCTGGGTATGACTTAGAGCAAGGTTTTAGGTTTTTAGGTGGCTTCCTCTTGGGACAGGTGATCCTTTTGTTTGTATTTCTTCTTAGAGGATGCTAAAAAAGGATTTGTGAAAAAAGAAAGTGGGAAAGTGTGGTGTAAAGCACCAGTGGCTGGAGTTTACATGGTAAAAGGGAAAAAAAAGCAGAGGAGAGGCAGAAAATAAGAGGAAAAAGAAGTGGATAAAGAGGCTTGGGATGTCCTTGTCTTCCCACAGCTGCTGCTGGCCCCATAAGGAATCCAGGAACACTGGTTGAGCCTGTAAATCCCCAAATCTCAGATCAAGAAAACCAGGGGGAAACAATCCCTACAACCCCTCCCTGCAGGAGTAATGGTGGGGAGGTCAGACAGGAGGTTATTTTATTTTTACACCCTCTAGTTGCTTTGCTACAAGAAGAAGACCCCTTTCAACTCATGCTCCTCAAATTCAACTGGAGTCCTCAACAACTCCACAAAGCCCAGCTAAGGGGGAAAAACTGAAAAATAAGCATCCTGTTAGCAATTTTCTCAGATAATATCAAGAAAGAGCAAGCAAAAAAAGTCCCCATTTAGGACTTGAAGGGGGACACAATATGAAGCACTACTAAAGGAAGTAAATTCACAGGGATTTTCCCAACAGCAAGAAGCTGGGTGCAAAAATGTTGAGGAAATTGAGTCCATCCAGGTGCTTTTCCTCTGGTTCTAGTGTTGTTTTGTTTCAACATCATTGCCAGAACCCTTAATAAGCATCCTACTATGTAGACAAAGCCATAACATCTTTATCTTGTCTAGTTTAGCTTAAAAAAAAAAAACAAACCCTCCAGATATCCCACTGATAAAAATTCTCTTGGCAGATGTCCTTCCTCTCTGTGCTCCCCTCCTGCAATGGTGTTGGGTGGAAAAAAAAATAAAAATGAAAGGAAAGTTCTGGTAAATGGGATTAGGGCTGTGAAGTTCTGCAAGAGATTATAGCTTGGGGGGGAAAGACTTGTGAATCGCTGAGGTGGGACCCTGAAAAGCTGAGAAGGGAGGTGCTGAAAGCCCTTGGTTTTCCAGCACACCTTGATCTCCGGTGCTGATGTGCCCCTGCTGATCTTAGCAGCGATGTGGAAAGAGCAAATTAACTGCTTCCAAACCTCTTAGTACTTTTGCAGGTCAAACCCAAAACTTTGAAACAGCCTTTTCTTTAGCTAGATGGGCTGAAGATTTCCTGAGTTCAGCAGCAGTGCCTGATATGAAGGGACCTCAGACCTCTGTCAGCTCTCTCAGGGAGTTTCTTCTCCCTTTTGTAACCCCCAGGATTTGGGATATTCATTTTCAAGCCTCTCCTGAAGTTTCTGTATTTTTGATCAGTGTCTGACCCTTCAGCTCCAGTGGGGTAAGTGGCTGAATTTGGGGAGCATGACTTGAAAGGGGTCTACTTCTAGTAGGGTGTAAACTAAAAAGTCATTTTTTTGCTTGCTCTTTCTTGATATTATCTGAGCAAATTGCTAACAGAATCCTTATTTTTAACTTTTTCCCCCCCTAGCTGGGCTTTGTGGGAGTGTTGTGGAGACATCAGGGAGAGGAGACCAGTTGAGTTTGAGGAGCATGAGTTCAAAGGGGTCTTCTTGTTGTAGCAAAGCAACTAGAGGGTATAAAGCTAAAAAGTAATTCTTTCCTTGCTCTTTCTTGATGTTATCTGAGTAAATTGCTAACAGAATCCTTATTTTTAACTTTTTCCCCCCCTAGCTGGGCTTTGTGGGAGTGTTGTGGAGACATCAGGGAGAGGAGACCAGTTGAGTTTGAGGAGCATGAGTTCAAAGGGGTCTTCTTGTTGTAGCAAAGCAACTAGAGGGTATAAAGCTAAAAAGTAATTCTTTCCTTGCTCTTTCTTGATGTTATCTGAGTAAATTGCTAACAGAATCCTTATTTTTAACTTTTTCCCCCCCTAGCTGGGCTTTGTGGGAGTGTTGTGGAGACATCAGGGAGAGGAGACCAGTTGAGTTTGAGGAGCATGAGTTCAAAGGGGTCTTCTTGTTGTAGCAAAGCAACTAGAGGGTATAAAGCTAAAAAGTAATTCTTTCCTTGCTCTTTCTTGATGTTATCTGAGTAAATTGCTAACAGAATCCTTATTTTTAACTTTTTCCCCCCCTAGCTGGGCTTTGTGGGAGTGTTGTGGAGACATCAGGGAGAGGAGACCAGTTGAGTTTGAGGAGCATGAGTTCAAAGGGGTCTTCTTGTTGTAGCAAAGCAACTAGAGGGTATAAAGCTAAAAAGTAATTCTTTCCTTGCTCTTTCTTGATGTTATCTGAGTAAATTGCTAACAGAATCCTTATTTTTAATTTTTCCCTCCTAGCTGGGCTTTCTGGGATTGTTGACGAGACCAGTTGAATTTGAAGCTTGAGTTGACAGGGGTCTTCTTCTTCTTGTAGCAAAGTTACTAGAGGGTATAAACTAAAAAATAATTTTTTTTTGCTTGCTCTTTCTTGATATTATCTGAGTAAATTGCTAACAGGGTCCTTATTTTTAATTATTTTCCCCCATAGTTGAGCTTTGTGGGAGTGTCGTGGAGACCTCAGGTAGAGGTGACCAGTAGACACCAGTGCCATGGAGCTTCCCAGTTACAGCAAGCAGCTTCTGCAGCATCTCCATGGTCTCTGCAAGGAGCAGAAGTTCTGTGACTGCACCATCTTCATTGGACATGTTCATTTTCGAGCCCACAAGGTGGTTTTGGCTGCTGCCAGCCTGCTCTTCAAGTCCCTATTGGACAGCACGGACACCATCTTCATCGATGCTTCTGTGGTGGCTCCAGAGGAGTTTGCACTCTTGCTGGAGATGATCTACAGTGGCAAACTCCCACTGGGGAAACACAATTTCACTCAAGTTATCTCAGTAGCAGATAGTCTGCAGATGTTTGATGTGGCTGTGAGCTGCAAAAACCTCCTCAGGGACCTCATCAGCTCTTCAACTCGAGACCTGGTGGGGAGAGAAGTCTCCAACCAGGCAGCAGATTCCTCTGGAAACCATCCTGAAGCTAATAGCCCACCCCAGACTGAAAAACCTGCTGAAGGAAAGACAGATACCCCCCTCCATCATGAAGTATCCCCTTCTCCTGGCCCTCTAGAAGCAAAAATGGAAGCAGATGTTTCTCCTTCTGGTCAGGAACTTACCAGGAATCACACATGGGATCACCAGGATGTGATGCAGGAGGATTCAGGCTCTTGTCGTGAGCAGGATAGCAGTGCAGAAGTGGAACTTGCTGAGCCTCAGGAGGTGAAAGGAGCAGAAAGGGATTTAGGTGAGACTTTAGAGGTTTGGGCACAGCATTTGGGGGGATCTTTTCTTCTTTGTTCCTTTCAGTTGGCCCTGATTTGGGAGCAGCACCATCATCTAGCCCGTTTGTGCAGAAGCTTCCTGTGTGATGCTTTCTTTTGCCTTTGTAGGATGACAGAACACTGGAACAGGTTGCCCAGAGAGGGTGTGGGGTCTCCTTCTCTGGAGACATTCAAAACCCATCTGCATGCCTTCTTGTATGAACTGGTCTAAGTGTTTCTGCCCCAGCAGGGGGGATAGGACCAAGTGATCTCTTGAGGTCCCCTTTAAACCCTGATATTCTGTGATTCTTTCTCACTAGAATTCTGACTTCATCACAACCCCAGTGAGCAAAACTTTCCTGTGATTCCAGAGGGACCTCGACAGGCTTGAGAGGTGGGCCAAAGCCAACCTCATGAAGTTCAAAAGGCCAAGTGCAAGGTGCTGCACATGGGCTGGGGCAACCCCAAGCACAGACACAGGCTGTGTGGGGAGTGGGTTGAGTGCAGCTCTCAAGAGAAGAATGGGGGGGTGTCAGTGGAGGAGAAACTCAACATGAGCCAACAGTGAGCACTTGCAGCCCAGAGCCAACCTAATCCTGGGCTGCAGCAAGAGAAGTGTGGCCAGCAGGGCAAGGGAGGGGATTTTTGCCCCTCTACTGGGCTCTGGTGAGACCCCAACTGGAGTTACTGTGTCCAGTTCTGGAACCCTCAACACAAGAAGAGCTGTTGGAGCAGGTCCAGAGGAGGGTGAAGAAGATGCTGAGAGGGCTGGAGCAGCTCCCTTCTGAGGACAGGCTGAAGGAGTTGGGGTTGTTCAGCTTGGAGAAGGCTTAGGGGCAACCTCAGAGGAGCTTCTCAATACCCCCTTCCGGAAGAGCTACAAAAAGGCTGGGGTAGGATTTTTTAAATAGGATATATGATGGAAGGACTGGGAATAATGGATGTGAATTGGAAGAGGGGAGATTGAGGCTGGAGAGAAGAAAGAAGCTGTTTGGTGTGAGGGTGGTGAGACACTGGAAGAGGTTGCCCAGAGAGGCTGTGGATGCCCCCTCCATCCCTGGAGGTGTCCATCAGTGCAGGAAATGGGTTTGGAAAGCAATCTGTGGAGCAGTGAGGGGACAGAGATTCCTGCTAGTGCTGCCTTATCCTTTCAACTCCTGTTCAGCACGGGAGGAAAACAGAGGTTATGCTGGGTTTTAAATAAACCTTCCATTTATAACTGGTGTTAAATAAACTGTTGGTTTTCCCCCCCAGGCTGCGTGATGCTAATCTTCAGAAGGGGGTTTGTGAGTCATTGCTTTCCCCTGTTGTATCCAATGTTCTGGATGCTTTTCAATCACATCCTGCTTCCTGTGAATCCCTTCAATTAGCAAATAACTCCTCTTGTTTCTTTCTCTCAGCAGCAGAGAGCAGGAGCTGTAAACTGGATTTCTTTCTTCGATATAAAAGTGTTTTCTCTGAGGCCCTCTCTGATGCCCGAGCTGTGCTGCAAAAGCTGGAGGAGTGCAGAGAAATTGCTGCCTCTCAAAAGGAGGTAGGTGTTGTGTTTGCTTGGCTAAATGACAATCAGATTTATCTTCACCCTGCTGAGGGCTGGAATAGTTTGTTTCCCCTTTAGGAAATTGTTTTTGTGGGCTGTTGGGGATGTGCTGCCTGCTCTGTTTGAAGGGCAACACGTGCCCACCTGAGCAAGCCCCCTGGAGAGAGAAGCATCTGTAAGATCAAGGCAGGTGAAGAAGGAGAATTCCTGCCCTGAAGATGGTGGCTTTGTTGTGTTGAAGGAGAGCTCCAGCACTGATTTCACTCCTCCTGCTTGTGGCATTTGCTTTGGGAACCGCATCAAATTGTAAACGAAATCCCAAAATAGACTTCCAAGCCCCTGGAAAGGGTTTGCTGAGGAGCATCTGCTCCACTGTGTGTGTGGTTGTTCAGCCTGGAGAA
>VZTY01031004.1:0-24209 GCA_013400935.1 Turnix velox
CTTATGTTGACAGATTTCTACCAGTATTATAATAAATCTATAATTTAGATTTGCAAACTCAAAGTACTGTGATATATTTTGTTAGTACATTCAACATCAGTAAAGTGTCCAATTCCACATGTCCAGCCTTTATATTATATATGGAAGCATACCAAAAGAAAAAGGATAATGCAGCATGTGTGAGGCTTCTCATTACTAACTGGGAATAGTTAAAATGCAAATAACTGAGTAATTTTGATTATTTTTGAGGTTTAGGGGGTTCTTTTAAACTTTGAGAGGAAAAGCAGCACTACTGGATTCGCAACCAGTGGGCTGCACCTTCAGTTGTAGCACCAGTTTAACAATGCTCCACTGAAGACTTTAACTTGAATGTTCTAACATTCACAAAACCTACTCCTCCTGAGCCATCCTGGTACAGAGATGCTATAAAAATCACTAAATCATATGTTAGAAATCAATTCTCACTTCAGCCAAGGCTGGGAAACATATTTCAATGGAAGACACTGGCACAAATCACTGGCTTCAGAATTTGTACAATACCCTTGCTAAAATTCTTTTCATCTCTCCAGGGAGAAACAAGTACTTCTGCAGCAAACAATTGCTTGACTAATTCTAAAGCATCAAAACATGCCATAAAATAACAAAAAAACCCACAAAAATAACAGGATAAAAACCCCAAACTGAAACATCTACCAAAAAAGCAACCAAAACCAGAAACTCATCCCTACATAGACACAGATCAGTGCTGAGTCTTTTCCAGAGCTTTACAACAGTGCTGCTGCACTAATCTAGCAAAGAATAGTTAATGCTAAAACATTCAGACAAAACACATACACACAATGCAAAAACACTTGTGTTGCACTGTGTATTAGTAACTTATCAATACCTGAAGAGGACCTACAGAAAGGCGGGGGTAGGACTTATTATGAAGATATGTGATGGGAGGACTAGAAATAATGGATGTAAATTGGAAGGGGGTAGATTCAGGCTTGATATAAAAAAGAAATCCCTTACAGTGAGAGTGGTGAAACACTGGAAGAGGCTGCCAGAGAGGTTGTGGATGCCCCCTCTCTGGAAGTGTTCAAGGCCAGGCTGGACAAGACACTGAGCAGCCTGATCTAGTGGGAGGTGTCCCTGCCTATGGCAGAGGGGTTGGAACTCGATCTTTAAGGTCCCTTCCAACTCAAACTAGTCTAGGATTCTATTCTGTGATTCTGTATTAAAAATAAAGCATATACACTAGAAAGATAAAATCAGTCCTAAGCGTGAGTTAGTAAGTCTGGATAAAGCCTTGAAGAGTTGCGGGGACATAACACCATTATTCAAATTTTACTCACAGGTGACAATGTATTTAATACTCAGTATTTTAAGCAGTCTAGACCTTGGATAGGCTGAACAATTTCACAGTTGAGAGCTACCCCTGCAGTGATTTGTGCTCCTGGCACAAACTCAGAATATCTCTGATCATCAATTACCTGAGTAAGGAAAACATATTTGGAATTAGAATCTTGATTTTTTTTTTTTTGCTAGGTTTGCCTTGAGTCCTTTTAAGGCACAATTTCACAGTCTATATACATTGATGTGTACTGAATCACTCTTGAATCATCAGCTGAACAGAGAACAGTCTTTGGAACAGAGCTGAAACGTTGAACATATGCAAACTAAGTGGATATAGGGCTGTAAAAGCAAGAGGGCATAAACCATTTAGAAAAACTCCACAGTATCTTACAACAACTGCAGCTCTATCCTCAAACACATTAAAAAAAAAGAGTACCCAAATTAAGGGATAGCCTTCCATGTGCATGCTCTATGTCACTAACTGCACCACAACATATAAACTTTCATGAAAGACCTTTCCCCATCTTAATGTACAGGATGGATGGCAAAGCTTATTCAATAAACAGATACTTAAAATCTGTCTTTCTCCTCAGTGTTCAGTCTGGGACCATATGCTTCAGCTTAGCCTGATCCATTCAAGTAGAATGATTCTTTTACTTGTGGAATTTTTTTCATGTAATATCTGACAGCAGAGATACTAGTTGATTTTTACAAGACTTCTTATGGGAAGAAAATCTTATCTGCACTTTTTTTACAGATGACAGAATTACAGGATGATAGAGGATGGAAGGTACCTCTGGAGATCATCTACTCCAACCCATGAAGAAACCTAAGATAGAAAGCTCTTCCAATAGCACATACTTACTGATTTTGTGCTCAGCTAGCAAATAATCTGACTCTTTATAGAATTCTTCCCATTATTTGGGCTTAACATATCCAAAACACTCAACTTCTGTCAGCTGAGTGCTCTGTATGCCTGCAGCTGAGATTCCAACCTCCCCTTTCTGTGTAAAATCAGATTTCAACAAGCAATTAACAGAACAAAGGAGTTCCATGGCACAGGCATAGATAATCCAGCCCTTCAGAGGAGCACTGCTTCAAACAATAGACTTTCTGCTCTTCCTGTCTTCCTGCTTGATTCACTCAATACCTTCTAGTTTTTGCTATGAAGCAGATGTATAGAAATCATCTATCGTGAATCACAGGAACCCTGAATTTTGTGGCTTTTCTATGGATGTTTTTTCCAGATATTTCAGCTTTCCTTGTCTATATCCATCGCTTCCATCACTTTTCTTCTCTCCTAAAGTGCTCCTGCCTATTTAGGCATCTTGGCCACTGGTGCCTCTGTTGACATCAGAGCAAATAAGCAAGTGAGGAAACCTATCTGCTTGGCATTTGGGGCAAAAAGAGAAGATGAGCATACTTGCAAGACTTGTTCTCCAGCTTAATTGCTCTTCTCTAAACACACTCCAGCACCTCCACATCTTTTTAGTGGCCAGAGCCCAGAACTGGACATGTAATCAAGGCAGAGCTCACCATTTCCAAGTACAGGGGGATGCTCACTTCCCTAGTCCTACTCACCATACTGAGTCATACAGGTCAAGGTGCTGTTGGCCTTTTTCACCACCTCAGCACACTGCTGGCTCACGTTCAGTCAACAGTCCAACATCCCCAGGCCCTTTTCAGTCACTTCACCCAAGCCTGTAGTGCTCCATGAGGTGGTTGTGTGGTTGTCCCAAGTGCAGGACCTGGCAACTGGACTTGTTCAACCTCATCCCACTGGCTTCAGCTGATCAATCCAGCCTGTCCAGGTCCCCCTGTAGGGCCCTCCTACCCTCAGGAATATTAATGCCCATATTTTGAGGGTGTTTGAGTTTGGTTCAGTTTGTTTGGGGTTTTTTTGTTACCCCTGAGATTAATAGTCCTCTTAAAATAAACTTGATGCATTGCCTGTGTTTCTATACAGCACATTTATTTCAACAGTGATGCTTAAATTCCCATTGAGCTTTATCAGCAAGCTCCCACCAGCACAAAGAAACCGAACTGGACCTTTGAATTTATATTTCAATCTGACTGCTGACAGAGTGCTCAATTTCTTGACCCTGAACTTTTAAATTAAATCCTAGTCACATGGAGAAAGACATCTGAAAGGTTACACAACTATGTTGTAAGGCAACAAAAGCTTATGCTCCAGAATGTGCTTCTGCCTAGGAGACGGACCTGGAAACAAATTTCATTATTTCAGTGTAATTTGTGAGAAAAACTCTACTTTGGGCTGAAGTACTAAAGACTCTTGCTATTAATTTAAATTAATAGAAAGTATAAGCTTAAAATTAAAAAAACCCACAAAACCCAAGAGCCCAGTCTGCAGAAAAGCCCTCAAAGATCTCTGCACACATGCAGACCGAAACATTTTGTCCTTCTCTCACCACTGCTGCAAGATTATTCCAAGAGCCCAAGCAGTTGAGTTTCTTCAATTCCTGAAGTTAGTTCTTGAGAGATTGTGCTTTTTTTCTTGAAAACTTGAGTTATTTCTATTAGTCATCCTTTTTGATCTCTGTATCATTGCTGCTGATGTCAAACTACTCCAGGATTTATTTGCTTGCCCAGAATCCAGAGAACGATCTTGTGTTTGTTCAAATTCTATAATCAGAATTTATGGGATAAAAAACAGCCTTAACAGACACCAAATATCTCACAACATAAAAACTCTTCAACATATTCAGTTAGAAGTTGAAAGATTCCCTTTCTTAATATCAGTTTTCTAATGCTCCCCTCCACTTCTCAGCTTAGATCTCTCCATCATCTATATTTTCCCAACAGTAGATGGCACTAGTAATTTCTATATTCATTAAAATACCAAGGGCGTCTGTAGTTTTAAAAATTTCAGTTATATTTTCCTGACTACAGGTACAAGTCACCATTACAAAATTTTGCTAGTGAAAGTCAATTTATAGCCATATGTTTAAGTATCTGCCAATTATTCAATTGTTTGGGATAATAGCTCCTAAACTATAGCTTGACACAATGCCAGAAGAGTAATTTTCTGCTTTAACTTTAATTACTACACTGACATTACATTAATTCAATAAGTGTTATTTGTGTTTTTAATTGCTTTCCTAAAATTGCATTTACTTAATAACTGCAACTTGGATTACTGCTAGCAATATTATTTCCCTTCCAACCCAATTTTTTTACAGCTAATTTAGCCATCTTAACTCAGGATAGACATCTACAAGACTATGACATGAGCTGTGCTTGTGTTCAGGTTTATGCTTTATTTTACGCTCATCTGCAGGTATATACTTTAATCCTATTGTAAGTTTGACTATACAAATCTGCATCAGATGTACATTTATATTTACACACTCACTTTTACGCAAGGAAACAACCAGGAATTCTGCTCTGATCTGTTTCCAAGCCAACTTCCCTCACCGTTTCTCCCAGAATAACACCCCATAACAAACCAACCTTAAAATTGCTTTGTAAATACATGCATTTAACTGATCACTACAAGTTTCTTTCACATTCTGTGGAGATACGCACACAATTAAGATGTATTTTAGTTGACTGGATTTGCTCTGATGAATTCAAACTTTGATTTCATATTATAAAAAAAACAAATTCATGAGTAATTTAGCAAATGCATGCTTCATTTTGTAAATAGTTTCCTTTCACTAGAAGAAAGGAAAAGAGAGTATTTGGGTTCCTACATTCAGATATGTATTATGGGGTGGAACTTGATCTTTGAGGTCCCTTCCAACCCAAACTATTCTATGATTTTATGTATTACAATATAAAACACAATAAGAAAGACCACAAACAAAAAAGGTGGAAGGGACACAATTCTTTGGAATAATAATTTCAAATTCCCCCAGTATAAAACAGTCCTGTAGATAAAGGGCTAAATGCATCACTATTCTAAAAGGAAAGTCACAACCTACACTCTGCAAGGATGGCTGACCTATTTAGTTCAGATCAGGTTACTTCCTGCATCTCAAAAACATATACAGCAGGTATTCACAGTGCTCAGATCAATGAGTTTCCTTTCTCTACAAGCCACAACATCCGATAAGAGCACTGAGCTAATGGTCATCCCCACTCCCTCCCTAAATTACTGATCCATGAGATCCTGTTGGTGCAAGAATGACCCAAGTCCAGACTCCATGTGAAGAATCTGCCAGCCACACAGAGAAGAGCAAAAAGCATTTACAAACTGTTGTGGTCACTGAAGTACCAGAAAAATAACAATTACAGACAAATAGATAAAAGGAAATGCAATGTTACAGCTGTGGAGCTGATGAGGTTTTTCAAAGTTTGTGTGGATCAGAAGTTACAGTAGATGTTTTACTATTTGCTATTTGTTTGTGCCCTCTAGGAAGAAGCAGAAGAACCTGGAATTGATGTTTTATTTTAAAACATGAAGGATGAGGAGAGCACAGGGACAATGTGTAACAAGTTATTGGATCTTACTGAGTATCTCTGAACTTGTATTTCAGCTTGCTTCAACACACTGACCTGAGAAAGTGCACTGAAGTTGCTCATGGCTGTAATTCTCTTAGATCTAAATTAACAGAAACCCATCTTGTAAACAGAAAAAGACTACCTTAAACACTGAGATATTTTTAAAAAATAGTGGAGGTACCAATTTGTGGTCTATACCCAACTAGTGTTTCAGGTATTGAAAAGGCAAGAGAACTTGTGGTGGTGGCCAGTGATCAGCAGCAGCCAGGCTATAGAAGCTGGCTGAGCACATCCTCCATGGCACCCTGGAAGGTGGCACAGGCAATCCCCTTGCCCCTCTTTTCTGTTATGATGGCTACACCCAGCAGATCACAAATATGTTGGCACTTCTGTATTTCTCAATTGGAACAGGCTTGGTAGTTTTTGTTGTTTTTGTTTTGGCTTTGTTTTTAATATAATTGGACTTTCACACTATTCAAGTCTCCTTTCTTATAAACCCTCATGGGATACTCCACATACAGTGCTGTTGAAGAGCTTTCTGCTTCCATCATACTCTATATGTAGCTCCTCATTTCAATAATACAAGTTTTTAGGCACAACCTGCTTTTATTCACAGATTAAAACAAAAAGAAAAAACCGATCAAGAAGCCAAGCACAAATGTAAATTTGATGCATTCAATTTAATTCACAACTTCAAGCTGAATTTAAGAAGGAACATGAAATTTTCTGGCTTTTAGAATAGAAATATTATTAAAAATAAATGAAGAACAGTGAAATTTGGAAAGCCCAGCCTAATATTTGCAACTAATTTCAAATTAATTGCAATGTTTGCTCTGATCATTTAATTGAATCCACTTCAATCCCTTAACAAAGATATTCCTATAATTCGATGTGTAAACAATAATCTCAGTGTTTCTATAACAAAATTGCCAAAATTCAGACAAACTCAAACATCAGAAACCCTTTTTTTTCCCTTCAATATCCTATGTGATACTTACACAAAAATGACATCCACCTGGGATTAGTACAGAAATGCCATGTTCTTAAAATAGCAGAATCACAACCTTCACAGGCCTAAAAATTCTATTCTACACACTTAATTCTTCCCATTCTGTTATAACAATCAGTGACATCACAAGGACCTGCTAGAATAAGCAGCTATAATTAAAACACTGAGTGGATAGATCCCCTACACTACTGCTCCTGTATTTCAGTATAATCCTGGGTTAAATGTTAAGGGAAAAATGAATAACATTTCATCAATAGAAAACTTGAGTGGATCACAGTTACTCTGTAACAAAATACATGAAAATTGTTGCTATAAAAGAATCTCTTTTCTTTTACAAAATGACCTTGAACTGCAGGAATGCAGATCCAGGTTAGAGAGATGGGAAGAAAATGCTTCTGGTATAAGAGGCAGCAGAATGGACTGCCTGGCTACAGCAACTATGCAATTTCCATTACTAAGAATCTTTAGGAAAGAGCCAGATAAACATCTGTCAGGAAGTTTGTAGGTATAGTCGATCCTGCATTTAGATAAGAGAGGAGACAGATGAACTCTCAAGTTCGAAGGCACCCCTCACCTTTTTCTATGTCTAAATAACAGAGATGCTATTTTTGCAGTTTTATTATACTGTAATGATAATATAACTCTCACTATTATTTTGGCAAAAACTTCTGCAATATTCTCACTTAAGAACACAAAAGTCAAGCTTTTTTTTCCCTTGTGAGAACAAAAAAAAAAGAAATCATAGCAAAATCACAATAAAATCTTCTAATTAGTCTACAGTAATGATTACCAGTTACCATTTGAAGTCATAGATGCTTCTGTTTTTTAGGAGATAAATTTGGCTCAAAGAATTGTAGTTAAGTAGATAAATCTAACAAACTTTATAGAGATTTGACATTAACTCAACAGCCCTCTTTAATGGCAAACATTGAGGCAACAGTTTTCATTGAAGAGTTTATTTTGACTAATATTAGATTGTGCTACAAATTTCTGGTCTGTTAGGTAAAATTAAGCAGTGTTTTCCTATTTCCCTGCCAAACAACATATACATGTGCTCATGCACTCATGCAATTGCATGGTTAAGACCAGTTCTCCTAACTGAGATGCTGCTCTTGGCTAAATACTAGTCCCAGCACTGCATTACGTGGGGATAAACACATTGCTGGTTTCTTCCTGGTGCTCTTCACCTTACCACTGATGTGAACGGCAATACAGCATCTGCTTTCTAACATTACAGCCAGCTAACAAGCTTAATCACATGAGAAGTCCCATTAAAATGAGTAAAATTCATTTATTTATAGATTTGAATTATTTCTCACTTTTAGTTAGAGATTTATTATCACACAGCTATCATCTTCATTTACGTGAGAAATTCACCATTTCTACTCCCTCTATACAATTCAGAGCATTCCCAAAACACCACCCAGTAACAAGAGACATCTACTGAAGTGGAATGTCTGTGGGGTTTGTGGGTTTGGACTCTTCCCAATATTCCTTGATTTTTCCGCTCTTCTCCTTATTTCACTGATTTCAGGAAGATTTGGTGTTTGTTTTTTGATTTTTTTTTTATTTTTTTGAGCAAGTGTTTATACCCTTTATCTCCCAAAACCAAGCATTACTGCATTCCCCCTTCCCTCCTCAAAAAAAAAAAAAAAAAAAGGAACTGTGCTAAATTTCAGGGGAATTTAGAGACTTCTTTTCAGAGAAATTTTCTTACATTCATCTCTCCAAGACAGGTGTGGATTCAATGTACACTGATCAGATTCAATCCATTCACCAGATTGGATACATCACCAGATGTATCCACCACTTACCTGTTGTCTGACTTTATCCCACAGACAAATTCTTTTATTAAACTGAGGAGGATGGTGTGGTGAGTGTGTGGAGTGGAAGAAATCTCATCACCAGTTAATTCTCTAAGTTTCATTTTACCTTAAGGAACTTAACTCTTGTTTCACCTTAACATGACACATGCTGAAGTGTGTTCTTAACACCAACTTATAAGTTTGTAAAAAGGAGTTACACTAGTGCTAGAGAAGGGCACTTTTGCTTCCAGATTCCTCATCTTCAAGACCTTGTAATGATGGTCTTTCTAGGCTAGCTCTTCAAGTAGAGGTTTCACTGGGACTCCCTGACCCCAGCTAACTCTTCCCAGCTCTCAGCCACAACTGCATTTGTATGGCCAGGCTGAAGCTTCTTCTGCCTCAGAAATAACCAAGATAAACCAATGGAACCTTATAAGAGCATCAACAGCAGCAGGAGTTCTTCTCATCTCCTTCCAACATGCATTAAACAAGGCATTAGCCCTGACACCGAATTAATTCTTTGGGGAAATTAGTAAATCTTAAAGCACATAAAAATGCAAGTAGCAACCTTCATTATGCATCCTATTGATTTCCATAGCTCCAAACCTGAAATTCCCAAATTACTTTCTGCACTGCAACACCTTTTGCTCACAGGACAAGAAGTCAAAGCTTTAGTCAAGGCTACTCTAGTTCAGAAACCCATTTCAGGCCCTCACTGCGCACCACATTTAAAATAGATTTGAGTGATCATCTAAATTACAAGCTTGTGCTCTTAAATAAATAGTTATGAGCACCTAGAGAGATTTACATAAGAATTTTAACTGGATTGTAGTGGGTTTTTTGCTGTCACAATATAGCTAAAGCAACTCCAAAACACATAGACATATTTTGGCCAAATTTTGAGGAAATCTACCCAGTGAGAAGCTACATCTGTATTTGACATCAGTGAAGGTGTTAAATTTATTGCTCTCAGCAATCCACAACAAGTTCAATAGCTTTTCATTCATTCATTACTTTTCTCTAGGCTTGTAAAAAAGGAATAAGCCAGGCTATGCACTTTCAGCTCCCACTGACATAACTTTTTCTTTTCCAGATCAAGACACACAGTATCTCAGTTGCAACTTATCATTCAAGACTGTAACACCTTTGGGCTTACCTGTCTGCCAAACTGGCCAGACAATCCTCACACTGCACAGTGGGTTTAGAGGATGCTGCATCCTCACAGCAAGGATCACAGCCCCTAACCTTCCACTGTTGTCTTCCCAAAAGCCACACAAATTGCCCGGCCAGCCAGCCAGACCTTCCTACTTAGTGTCTGGCTTCCCAAAAGATGAGGCAACAGAAAAGACAGCCATAAAAGAAAAATAAAGATGTTTATGTGAAGGATTTGGGAAACTTGGATGAAACCTAAAAATGCTCAAACTCCTCTTTCATAGAGCTTTACTCCACCCCACCCATAGGGATTCCTGTGCACTAGAAAGGAAGTGGAACTTGTGCCAAAACTT
Source organism: Turnix velox (assembly GCA_013400935.1). Classification (NCBI taxonomy): domain Eukaryota; kingdom Metazoa; phylum Chordata; class Aves; order Charadriiformes; family Turnicidae; genus Turnix; species Turnix velox. The sequence continues at coordinate 10,122 of VZTY01031004.1, forward strand.
GAAGAGCTGATGCTGCTGATAGATTTATGTTAACATTTTTCTAAGTTCTGATGTGAAGGCAGATAACTCCACTTTTTCCTCCCTGAAGAACAAGAGGTTCAGCTGGTTTGGTCCTTCATCTCTTACTCATATCTTAATTCAACTCTAAAATTTTAACCTAACAATACATTTGTATTCAGTGTGCCAAGGAAATCTGGAATCAATTAAGTCCATAAAGCAAGAATGGACCAACACAGAGGAAGACCCAACAGCTCAGACATGCCTGGCAGTCTCCCACTCCAGAAGCACACGACCTAATTACAGCTCCAATAAAATAAAGCATGACTATTGCATTACGAAGCACTTTTAAAAGTTAAAAAAAAAAAAAACATCCCAAAAGCCTATATTCTGGCTGAAAGCAGCTGTGTTCCTCCAGTCTGCCTTGGTTTAACATCTCCCAGCCCAACTTTGAGAATGGGAAAAGATGAGAATTGTAGTGACCACAATAAGGTGATCAAAGTGATACCTTCATTTCCATACTAAGCTGATGTGCAAGTTTTATATTCAGAATGCACTTCGAGCCTTTTCAAACTTAAGGTGAATATACATTAATTGCTATCAAAATTCCAAAGAAGGTAAGCACTTTGAATGAAAACCATGTTCTGAAGTATTGGGCAGGCAAATAATTACCTATTCTGCTAACTTAAAAGTACTAGCATAAAATGTGTGGGGGAAAATAAACTTATTCATGCTTTTTCCAGTGAAAACAATAGTATTAACTAATATCATGACTATTTACAGTCAAGCCCCATAGAATCACTTAATTTATCTTTTCTTGTTAGATGTGGCAAATATAAAGCTACTCCTCATTCAGAATAGAGCACTCTTAAAAATACTTCTTCACAGAAATCTCAAACTACTCTATATTTATACACCAAGATTTACAAAACAATTTTGGGTTATATATTATAGAATCATAGAATGGTTGGAGTTGGAAGGGACCTTAAAGATCATCTAGTTCCAACCCCCCTGCCTTAGGCAGAGACACCTCCCACTACACCAGTTGCTCCATGCCTTGTGCAGCCTGGCCTTAAACACCTCCAGGTCTATTGGTAGAACTTAATTCATGGGAGCAGCTTTGAGAAGCAGGGGTGGGAGGAGGAAGAAGCATGATCAATGTTAATACCTCAACCCCACAGAAAAACACAGGTCCCCTTCAAAAGTTTTTTGCTATGTGAGGCTGAGCTCACTACCTTAGTGGAATGTAGGGATGGAGAGAATTAAAGGACTGGAACAACAATATCAGACATCTAGAGCTTCACATGCGCCCATGACATCTTATACCTGTGTTTCACTGGAAACAGTTGAGCACACATCCACTAGCTTAGGGCCAGCTCCAGCCATCAGCAGGCAGACAAGCATGGGAAAAGAAAAACAGCAGCTCTCTCTGCCTGACTAGGACACCTGGAAATGTCAGATGGAGACCTCTGTCAACACATCATACTCCTGCTCTCTCACCAGCCTGGAGAGAGCATGAGCCAAGGGCAAAGCAGCACATCTCAGACAGACCTGACAGATCAGACCAGCAGGTATCCCCATGTGCCCTAACATGCTCAGACAGCAGGGATCAGGATGAACCATCCTGCAAAGCCAAGGCAAATATCAGAGAGGGATCAACAGCTTGACTAACAAATGCAAAAGGGCTTTTCAGAAAAGCCAAAAAAAACCCCAAAAAAACAAAAGATCCAGTGGAGCACGGAAGTGTGTACAAAGTAATAGACTGTAGGAGTTTGGTGCTGTTATTTATTAAGATGTTACCTAAAACGAAGGAAGGAAACAAATGCCTGAAGATCAATTTTTTTTGGTGAAGAGCAACAAAAGCATGGGGGAAAGGCTCTCTTAAAGAACTCAGAAATACATCACCAGTCCTATGAATACATTTCCCTAACTACACTGCTTTAGAAGCAAAGAAAGCAATTTCCTATGAAGTACTGAAAAAGCTTTTGCCACTCTGCTCCTCTTTCTGCTTGTCTGACATGCAATTCTATTAAGGCTTCAGTGACAACTATTCTAAACCAGCTGTAAGAATGGTACCAAAATAGGCCTAGCAATAAATCCATCCTTTGCAGATAAGGATGCACTGACATGACAAATTCTTGCAAATCTGACATTTTCCTGTTATTATTGAGGTAGTCAGCTTACATCCACCATCAATGGATACAAGTTAGTGATTCTAATGTCCTCTACCATGATATATTATTCAGCAAGATGGAAGGGGAGGGGGGGATACCTGCTTTTCCTTTTGGAAAATGTCAAAACAATAGATATCAACCAGAAAACTTGCCCTTTTAAGAATTAACTGACATGAAAAAAACCAAACCCATTTCCTTTAGGACCTCGCTAGAAAGCACTGAGATATTTTTCTATCTTCCTCTTTGCCATGCATTTAATGCCTTAAAATGCTCTGTAATTTTATAGTCAAATGGGACATACCAGAATTGTACCTACATAAAATATGGGCACAGAGATGTGTGGACAGATACGTGAGCCAAAATAAGGCTTTTCTCATGTCATTGCATGCCCAGGAAGAGGTTCTATTGCAGCTACTGCAGTAGGATGATGTTCCTTGAAAACTACGAGTTGCAGAACCCAAGTTCTTCAGCACCTCCTGCTGTAAGAGTAGGATATGTGACACACAGACCCTAAAACCTGCACAGAGCTGCAAAAGTCTGACTCATACCTCAGACCAGTGACTGCTGGTTGCTTCTCTGTCCTGAAATCTGTTCAAGTCTGGAAGAAAGTTGGATTTTTCTGAACACACAGAGCTCCTCTCAAATGTACTCTCCTTGAGTAATGATTTACTTCCTGGTGGGTTCCAAATTGGGTATGTAGTCAAGTCTTAAACCTTCATCCTGGCAAAGCCCATCTTAATAGGGATAAATACAGTGAGAGAGGACATAAAAGGCACATATTCCCTTTCTTCATTCCCAAAATGATTTTTCTTCCAGAATAAAGATCTGCAATATTTTAGAATCTCATAGGTAGGTAGGTACAAACTTCAGTCACTAAGGAGTAATATCCAGTTACAAATTTTGTGTAGCAGGCTCAGCAGCAGAACTTAAAATAGTCTTATTACCTTTGCATCTAACTACCACACTTGCTAAATAACACCAATTGTAGCACCTCTGCTGAGCATCAAAGCAGCCAAAGGAAATTGCAGATGACTTGTTTCTGTTTCACCAGTAGTTCACTGAAATCCCACTACTGATCAAGGCTCATCTTTAAGCTAATTTTGTTCATCATTGGCTATTAGAAGAAACTCTATGGATGGTGATGAACTCATCATGTTCCAGTGTACCTTCAGAAGGGAAAATACTATTCTATCTCATGGTCTAGAGTTACTAGTCTCAAGTTTAAAATATCCTCAAACAACAAAAAATATTGCTGTGGGCAACTGGCACACAGCAAAGCACAGAAAAGAGCTGAAGATTCAGGGCTGTATCTGATGCATTGCTTTTGTAATACATTCTTTGATGAGAGATGTTAAAAACCGCTCCAAGTCTCCAATTGACTACATCACAAAGAAAGTGTCAGTGAATCTGTGAGCTTGGTGACTTGTCCTCTCCCCACTGACCTAATAAAACTCACTAAAATTGTCCAAAATACTCTTATTGAAGATATTCAACAGTTTACTGAGAAGAAAACACCTCACTGGTCCTTTCAAGGGTAGCAGTCCTCCTTTGTCTACATTTACTGCACACAACTTCTATATCATCATGTCATTCCTTTTTCCATAAATAACAAAAACCAAGGGAGAAAAAAAAAAAACACCCAAAAATATAACCCAGGTAAGCACAGGAGGGTCTTAATCCATTCCTTGAAGTCCACCACATGTAAAGTTCAAATCATCACAAAATACAACTGTAGGTTTGAAGTTGATCTTAAAATGTTTTTTCCCTCAACCCAAAGGATTTTATGATTCTATTTACTCATTATATGCTAAATTGCCATTTCCAATACATCACTCCTTGGAGAAGAGTGGGTCAAGTTACTGTCTTAAAAATAATTTATAAATTTTTGGAGCCAGAGTGAATGCTATGATCTGGTCTCACTTCATGGCTATAAGTGACTGCACAACATTCAAGGTGGCAATTTGGAGTTGCTCTGGAATCAAAGCATTTTGAGATCAAAAGACTCAACCCCAGATGTTAGGTCATGCACAAAACTTCTCTCTCCTAGATAATTTTACTTGGATGACAGTGGACTCAATCAGGACAAAAGCCTCCACAATAAAGGCAATCTGAAAGAGCTAAATCCACACTCAATTCATAAATGCCCTGTCTCTCTTCTCACTTCATTATTATGAGGCAATAAAATCAGATAAGGAAATTACTTAGACTTCTCCCTCCTTTTCTCTTTCTGACAGCTAGATATGACATGGGGTTTAACAGCACAGGAACAGGAAAGCTATCAGAAAATAACACTTTTCACTCTTTGTCTGTGTCTGCTTATTGCCAGGGTTTAGGAGTGATGGCTTCCTCCTTGAATTCAGTATTGAGAAAATAGGTAAATGCCTTCTCTCTACAACTTTCATCCTGTCTAAACACAGGAATTCTTCATGGTAACTTCTGACCATCCTCTCTGTGCTTAAGAGGTTATTCTCCATCACAGTCCTTGCTTCCATCTCCATAAACATTTGCATTTAACACAGTTTTATCAAGTGCAACTGGAGCTTTTTAGAAGAAAGTGCATCCTGTTGACAATTAGACAATCACTAAAATCCCTCTTCTTATACAGAGAGTTAGTAGTCAAAATCACAGAAGAGGTGGAATATTTTTTTTTTAATATTTCAAACCACTTTTTGTAACTGTTTATTTTGGCTGAGGTTTCTGTAGAAGGTTTCTTGCTGTAGCAAGAAAAATATCCCACACATTAAAACATTCAGATGACAGCCACATCTTGTAGAACGTAATAGAATTGATAAGTAGTTATGGAAGAGAAAATAAAATAATCTCAGCCCTGGATGGAATTTGGTTTATTTTCCCAGACAAATTTACTTAGGCATTACCCACAGTGGCAAAATAAAAAATGCACATCCCAGAGGAGTTTCATAAAAATGTCAGAATTGAGCTACTGAAATCAAACTTCCATGGCAGTTTTCAGGATTACAATGATTGTAGAAAAATTATGAGTGAACTTGAGTTTTGCCCTTAACAGGTCATGTAAACACTGAAGAATTGCTAAAGGGTACTAGCTGTAAATATGATGTTTAAACTACAAATTCCTAGACAGTTGATATTTCTTCTGTAAACAAGTAAAAGACTTCACCATGCAGTGTTCCAAATTCCTAATTGGTTTAAGCTGAATTTTAACACCATTCTGCAAGAACAGAATAAAATTGACTGTCATGTCTGACAAACTAAAAACAGTTCGCAAGAAAAAATTAAAGAATCAAAACAAAATGTAACAAACCCCCCCCCCCAGTCTACAGAAGTCTCCAGAGCCATCAGACTTCATGCAGAGACTGGCACATCATCCTCAAAACTTAAGACATTTGCTGGAATTTGGCAGGGAATCAAAACAAACAAGTCTGTCAGAAGCAGCTCACTTGGGAGAATAAGGAATAAAATCTGATTGCTCATTCTGGTAGAGGTGGGGAGAGAAAAGGTTGTAGCATGTGAATTCTGGAACTGACCCACAGATTTGTGTAAAAAATGGAAATATTTGGCAACATGAAATGAAACATTAAAATATGTAAGAGAAAGATATGATCCAGTCAGATTCATTCTGTTAAGTGAGAAAACTACTCCCATCTGTCACAATGATGGAAAGATACCGATGTGTCTCTTCAAGATGCATAGCTCAAAATAATCAAGGAAGTCTCATGGTTGAGTTATGCATCAATAAAGTCACTTTCTTCAATTTAATATATTTAAAAGGGAATGTGAAAAAGCTTCTACCCTAAAATTTTAAAACATCTGAGTTTGGCAAAGTTCATTCTTAGACTTCTTAAGAATCTGCATTGGATATCCCATAAATACTACCTTTTTTTCTTATTAAAACAAAGGGCAGAGAAAAAGACACTTCAGGAGGGTGTTAGAGGATATTACTAAGCAAAAAGGCCAGGCTGGACGAGGCACTGAGCAGCCTGATCTAGTGGGAGGTATCCCTGCCTATGACAGGGGGGTTGGAATTCTATGATCTTTAAGGTCCCTTCCAACCCAAACTAGTCTACAATTCTATGACTCTATAAAAGGTAGAATTTCTCTTTTAATTAAGTGATAGGCAGAAATACAACTAACCTAACCTACATTAATCTAGCCACAAAGATGATGAAGGCATTGAAGCATCTCCCTTAAGAGGAAAAGCTGAGGGAGACGGATCTCTTTAGCTTGGAGAAGGGGAGACTGAGGAGTGACCTCATTAATGTTTACACATATGTAAAGATGGGTGTCAGGAAGATCGATCCAGGCTCTTCTCAGTGACCTCCAATGATAGGACAAGGGGCAATGGGTGCAAGCTGGAACACAGGAGGTTCAACAGAAGATAAAAAAAACCCAAACAAACCAAAACACTTCCACAGTGAGGGTTAAGAACATTGTAATAGACTGCCCAGAGAGGTTGTGGAGTCTCCTTCTCCGGAGTCATTCAAAATCCATCTGGACAAATTCCTGTGTGACCTGGTCTAGGTGTTCCTGCTCTGACAGGGAGATTGGACCAGATAATCTCCCAAGGTCCCTTCCAATCCAACCTGTGATATCCAAATGCTTTGGACTTCCAATGGTAGTTTCTTCTTATCCTAATTAATGTTTATTTCTTCTCACTGTCAGCACCTGACTAGATGACTGAGTAGTGTGAACTACAAAACTACTACCATTCATGACCTTTCTTTAAATACAAATTGGTAGTAATTTAATAAAAGGCATCATCCAAATTTGCAGTGAGCTGCAAAAGCATAATTACTATTTTTGAGCAACTAGGGGTGGAAAGAATTTTCCTAAGTACAAAACTACTTAAATGACAGTTTTCCTTAAGAACAGCTCTCCCTTCTGATCACATTCCTAGTGCAAAGAATTCAAGTAAATGTCTTCCAGACCAAGAACTGCACTTGCTTAAATTACACAGGCTTTTGAATACTATCTCCCAAGAGATTTATTGGCTTAACCAAGTTCACATTCTTAATTTTAAATACTATTGCTAATTTTGTTTATGCTTATTTGAATTCAGCAAATGAAGCAATGCAAAACAAAGAAAAGTTGCTTTGAAACAGTCTCGAAGGAAAAAATATTAAAGAGAGCAACAATTTAATAGATACATAAAACAAAAAAGGAAATATGTTCATTGTGGAAGAAGTGTATTCTAAATTGAAAACAATTAGCCACTGAACAAGTCACAAAACAGCACCAGAAGGGACAATCAAAGGAGGGGTTTTCAAGGTGACTGACTTAAGCTCTACAAAGCCAGGCAGTGTTGCTGTGTAGCCAAACAAATAATCCTGAGGATTTGGCTGGCATTCATTGCCACAAGAAGTGCCATCCTAGACATTGCCCAGAGAGGTTGTAGATGCCCCCTCTCTGGAGGTGTTCAAGACCAGGCTGGACAAGGCACTGAGCAGCCTGATCTAGTGGGAGGTGTCCCTGCCTATGGCAGGGGGGTTGGAACCTGATGATCTTTAAGGTCCCTTCCAACCCAAACTATTCTATGATTCTATGACAGATGAGGCTCAAAACATGATTACCTCCCCCTGACTTGTTTTGTCACAGAAGTGTCAGGGTTATTGTACTGAATATTGGTTCAGGTACTGTTTAAAAAAAATAAATAAAAGAGCTCAAGAAAACAAACAAACAAACAAACAAACAACCCAGCCTATACCAACCAATAAACCAACCCAATAATCCCAGCATTCCTTCCGCACTGCCAAGGCATAGAATGAAACAGGTCTCCAGANATTTTGTTAGCTATGATTAGGGTGATATGTGATTCTACTAATTTAATGTTACTTTTTACAGAGTATTCCTATGTTGTAGTAAATGGAAACATCAACACTGAACTATTTTAACCCCTTTTACACAACATTCTGCAGCAAAGTCATTGCATGCAAACATTAGATTCCAATCCTTTCAAGGGAAACAAAGGCATAATTTCATTCTAAACTGGTCTGTGATGGGCAATGAGCTACAGGAATGTATATTTCCATCTGAAATAATAAACCAACTGGAAACAAAGCATCAAAATAGCTGGTGATCAGGAGGCTGATGGGCATTGCTCTGTAAAAGAAACCCATGTTCTGCTTAAGCATAAGCATATTTTGGCTAATGCACATTTATGCTGAGAAAAATGGAATCAGAAATAACATCTCTGAATTAAAGTTTGGAGTTAAGATGACCCTTGAGTGACTAATTCATAATTTTCTTCAAATAAATATTTAAGCACTTGCAAACTGCTAAGAGAACTAGGGACATAGAACATTTGGTGACAGGGTCAAAAAATGCTCTTTCATCCTGCAAGGGATGCATCAGTAAATGCCCAACACAGAAAAGGCAGTAGTTGTCTCCTCTTGTGACTTGGCAATCAAAACAATTCTGATTTACTAGTTCCAATTCCAGAGCTTTTTTAGAGTCAATATTCAGATATTCTCTTTTGAACATGTAAAAGGGGATTTAAAACTCAACAGCAAAACTAAGGTTTTTATAAGTGCTTTACTTCATAGCTAGTTAATGGCACACCTGTAAGCAATGATCTATTTTAACTTAAAAAGCAATTTTAAAGTACATTTTTAGGATCACATAATTTGCAAAATTTTCTCATTTAAATGTTTAGAAGATGAAACTGACAAGCTCAAGAAACTTGTGTTCTCCTGTCTCACTTCATGGACACATGTCACTGACTTTTTCCCTTTTACTTTTTTTAATTTTATTTGTTTATTTTTATATTTTTGCTCTTCACAAAACTAATCCTGTGTATTTTAAAATGAGTGAATCAACTGGAAGAGTGGACTTCAGAAGCTTTTAGATTGGCTTTCTTTTTAGAAAACCAGAAAAATTAACAATGCTACATATCCATTGCTATGTAGATGGCAATGAAATTGTCAGAATAGCATCTAGATATGACTTACCTTACTTTTTAATGCACTTGGTGACCAATTTCAGTAGAGAAATGCAGGATATAGCCTTTAAAAGGAAGTGTAAGTAATCCTGAAATCTAGCAATTATCTAGTCCAGAAAAAAAAAGCAAGCTTACAGAGAGCCTTACCTATACCATGCAGTACAGAATCATCCAGATACATTTAATCTGGCTTCAAACAAGCCAGCTCTAGATTTGAAAGATGAAAGTCACTCAGTTGAGAGCTATACTTGTCAGATATCTACATTCAGGAAGGTGAGAATTCACATCTGGAACTGGGAACTTATTCTAACATGTCAGGAAGAAAGCTGAGGCAAATAAAAAGCTAAACATTTCACCCCACAAAAACCCCATAAACAGCAGTTTGCAGGCAGCATATTAGCTGTGGCATTCAGTGTCCTGAAAAGCAAACCAGTTCCAGAGTTTAGATGAGTCCAAAGTAAATCCATCCTGTCACATACCAGTATTCTAACTGCTGCCTTGTCTATGGTTCTGGAGCTCCTGAGGGATCACTCTTGAGATTTAGAAATATCATTCATGGAAGAAGGAGGAAGACAGCTTCACATGTCTTCTACCAGGATAATAAGAAAAGTTCTGCTCCCACTTCCTCCAGACAATGCTTTTGTCAAGGTTTCATAACTACCTTCTTGGGACCTTCTGTAGCACCTCAGGTCCAGCTGAAAATGAAACAGCTATTTCAGGACACATCTACCATGCCAACATATATTTCTCCCTTACCCTCCCTCTTCCTGGAACACAGAAGAGTGCATTAAAACTAAGAAACGCAGCACCTCTTTGAACTATTGTGTTTCTAACTCCTCATCCACAAAGAAGTTGAAGGAGGCAATCAACTTTTCTCCCCCTCCATGCCATTGCTCATAATGGCAATCCATTCAAGAAATTTGCTGCTGCAATCACAATAACAGGATCATTTGCAGCAAGGCAGTCACATTCAAACAAAATCCAGTAGAATGCAACCTCTTGAGACAGTATTATATTAAAGCTAATAATAAAGGCCCAAACTCTTTTTCCATTAAAAGTACAGTGACTCTTTCTACTCAATTCAATGTAATTTTGTTTTGGCCTAAGCTACTCCTTTTAAACATGAGGTCAAACTTTCATCATGTGCCCCTGGAGAAACCTAGTAATTGTACCAGGTTGCCCTTCTGCTGGGTATTAACTGATTTTACATTCTGTTCATCTCAAAAGAACTCAGCTGAATGGTTATAAGAAACCACTTTTCTTAAAAAAAACTAGGAACACATGATAATCAGAAAAAAAAAGTAATCAACTGTAGATAGTTGCAGAGGTTTGAATCTTTACTTGATTTGCTTGTCCTGGCTGGAATAAAGTAAATATAAACCTTTAAGCAATCTATGGTGCTTTCTTTGCCATTTGCTTTGAGGTAAACAAAAGAGTGTCATTAGAAAAGGAAAAAAAACCCCACAACTCTATCTCACAATTTTTGCTGAAGTGCAGCAATGTCATTTTTCTTTGGAAAGTTTCTGTCAAGGCCAAGAAGTCATCACTTAGTGCAGAAACCAGGCATTGCTATACTCAAGCAATTCTGCCTTCCAAAAGGGTATTATTCAATTGACATTCAGTAGGAAGATAATGAGTAAAACCCAGATATTCTAACTTCAAACCCTGAACTCCTATGAGAGGCGCAGAGAACAGCAGGGAAAGGAAGATAACTTCTGCTTTGAGTCAGAGGAAATTACCTATGGTTTGTGACCTACTCAACTGCACATGGGCCAAAAATACAATGGCATTGATGTATCAAGGGAAAAGCATACTTCCAAAAAGGCTTTATTTCCTAATGTATTTGTTCAATGTCCACTGTTCTTCCCTCCCTTTTCACTTCAAACTACCACACTGAGTTGGACAAAAAATTGAGGGGTTTTATGCAAAAATATACTTGCAAGCAGTGGAAAATAAAAGGCTGAATTATCTACTCTATGGGTTATATTGGAAGAGAGAAAACTTAATCAACTTATCTAGGTCTATGAAGATGTTAATACCTCATAGAAAACCAAAAAGTTTAAAAAAATAACACAGGAAGAGATGTACAGTATGAATATGAAGGTGTAGAGCAGTAAGAATAACATAAAGAACAAGTCTTGTACTTAGAGAGAAAAAGAAAATGGAAAAAAAAAAGCTTTCCTTCCAGCAAGGAAACATGGCCCACTAAATTTATGTGAAATTAGTTGTCTTATAGAGAATAATACCAAGCCAAAGAAGGACTGAGTAACTGCAGAAGTGTCTCACATAAAAATGGACATACTGGAGTTCCCATAATATGCATTTCAGGCCAAACATGAAAGCAAACATGTAATATCCACCTATGATAGAGATAATGCAGGACCTCTTAAGAGCAGTTTAGTTCTCCTGGGAGAGCTAGATCAGTACATACATAACTTCTCTCTTTTTTCCACACTTTGAAAACTCCCAAGTCCTGCTGCAAAAAGGTCAGTTTCTCCACCAAAACCAAGAACAACCTGCTGACTCCTCTCTAGCTAAAGCTGCTGAATTTGGTTAGACTTTAGAGAAAAATAAACCAGAAAAGTGTTTTAATAGGTCTTTGACTAATCAATGTGAGGATTTTACATGATAAAAAGGAAGGGCTGTCTAGCCAAAAAACACAGAGGAAAAAGTTAGCCCAAGAATATTGGCTTTAAGAGGTAGCCAATCTAACAATAATTGAGAAGTTCTACAGTAGCATGTGCAGGTATTGCTGGGATCTATACAAGCAATTTTATGCACAGGAGACAAATTATATAGCAAGAAGTTTGCCTAGCACCTGTACTCAGTGTCACATGGTTTGTAATCAAGTACACCTCTGGCATACTTGAAATACTTTTATTTCCTTGTAGAACTCAGGTTGAAGTCATGTAAGAGATTGCATCCAGAATATGCAGACCGCCTGCTTTACCATATCAAGGCCATCTCACCCAGTCTCTCTACTCTCTCATATTTAATCTCCAGCTGCAGAGGACTCTCTTCACACAGTCTGTCTCTTCAATTGATCTCACTGCTTTTCCATGCCAGTCCTTCAAGGTCACCAACTCAGCCCCTGTCCTTTGTTCAGCCTCAGTCCTGCTCCCACTCTTGAGTGGCCCTGAAGACAAACACAACTTAGCACTTAACTAACAACTCTCTCTTAACTAAACCTCTCATCCAACTCTGCATTTCCTATCTCTTCTGAAGTTTAATATTCAATGTTTAATTCATACTGATGGGCTAACCAAATCTTAAAAGGATGCTCACCAGATAACACAACAAACACCTTGATCTTGGTTCTTCTCCACTTGTACTGGCTTGAATTGTCCAACTCCAAGCAATAATTCCAATCAAAGCTCTATCATGTTTGCGTCTCAAACATCCAATCCAAATGTTACATTTTGGAAACATAGCAGCTAAAAGAAACTACAAAAAAAATCTGATTGGACTTGACCAAGAATGTGTGAAATGTAATTTTTCAAAACGTTTATTACTCTGCCAAATGTGGGTGGATTTTTAGAGGCATAGTAAAAAAGCATATCCATGCTATAAACTTCAAATCCCTCCACTGCAGCCAAAACCTAAATGTTCTGAAAGAAAATGTCCTCAGACTTTTAATGTCAGCAAATCAAACTAATACTGCCAAAGTATTTACTGAAAGTTTGCCAGCTCCATCCAAATGGTAAACTGACAAACTAGGAGTTTCAAGGATTAATAAAAAGCCTCAAGAACTAGAATTTTTTCCAATCCTTAGCAAAAAACCTGGAAAAAAAGAAAAACTGGCAGATGACCACAGTAATAAGCATGATCTGAAGCCTTTAAGCATTACTTAGGAAGCTCTATTTGTCAACTACTTCTTGATTTTTAACATAAAAGATACCTTTCAAGACTGCAAAGAAGAATTTTTCTTAACTTAGTGTTAATCAAATGAACACCATAGACTTCTAAATTTTCCAGAGCAGGATTATACATCTGTCGAAAGTTGTTAGAACTAAACCAAGAAAGCAATAAATTGATTTTGTTAGACTCACTTTTAGGAATGTGTTATATCAATTTTTTTTTTTTTTGAAGAAAATCTGCTGCTTTTGGATTTTTAAATGCAGATTAAAAAAAAACCTATTTTTTGTGACATGCTCCTAAAACTACTGCTATAATTTTTATGAAACTGTATCATATTATATGCTTGGCAAATTCTAGCTCTCCCTCTGCTCCAGTATTTTCCCTAAGAGGGAATCACCAACCCAGACAAAAGCAACTGATAGTAACTGTGCAATTGTTCTGAAGAATTGGAGAGTATGATGCTTACTAGGGTATGTTTACAAACAGTGATATGTTTAATTATCCTTGTTACACAAGAGTTTCATATCTCTATTCAAGGTAGTGCAAAAGTCTTAGCAATTTAATCTTTTATACATTCTAAAGCCAGGCACCAGCTCCTCCACACCAAAATTTACATAGTTGGTTTTAACAATGGCTTTAAATTTTGATCTTGCCTTTTTCACCAGTGGGTGCACATTATTATCATATCGAGTCTTTTTCCCCACCATCAAGGGGATTAACATCTTATCACCTTTAAATTACACCTGACATTTTCCCCAATAATATTTGTTTCACAGCATTATAGCTTTAATCATGCAACAAGAATTCATAGCAACTGGAACTAATGGTGATGTTCTTCTGACTGTCTTACAAGGATGCTCTGCTGGACCAAAAAGGATATAACTTAAAGCAACTATTTATCCCTGTATTGTGAATGCTAAGATTTGGAGACTAGATGAAAACTATAGAGCAAATGAAATCCAAGAAGAAAGCAATATCATTATAAAAATGTCTATCTTTGGGACAGACAACACGAGTTTAACACTCTAGAATGCCTTGCTAGACATTGAAGAAAGGTGCTAAAAGTTATTTGTGCCATGGATCACGTGAGCAATGTTAGTTCAGAGGAACAAAGGAAATTTAAGACACAATGAAGGTCAAGAGAGG
>VZTY01031007.1:19134-34766 GCA_013400935.1 Turnix velox
CTGATCTAGTGGGAGGTGTCCCTGCCTATGGCAGGGGGGTTGGAACTCGATGATCTTTAAGGTCCCTTCCAACCCAAACTATTCTATGATTCTATCTTGTAAGTCTACAAGTTCAATAAAGCACAAAGAAAGCATAAAAAAATGAGAATGAGTTCTACTGTTCTTCATCCAATGACAATAGCAGAGCACCATTTCAGAAAAAGTTGCTTTCAAGATCCCTAACCAGTAATGTGAAAGAAAGACTGATGATCCCTTGAAAAAAAGAAACCATCTTTTTTAAGCAGGCAATGAAGATGCCAAGGATTTGTTTTTTCCATGCAGGAGGCAGATATGCTGACTCCATGTGTGACAATTTGGTTTAAGTTAAAGCAGCAATATCAATGAGACTCAAGCACATGCTTAAAATGCTTTGCTGAATTGGGACCATACCCTACATAACTTTCTCTTGCACAAGCTATGTCCAGCTGCTCACTGAATAGTCAGGAAACCATGTGGATATGGAAGTTTTTCCATACTTAAAAGCATAAAAAAGTCCAGTTTCCCTTTTTATAGAGGGGGAAAGCAAGGCTGGTGGCTGGGAGAGAATTAATAGAGTGAGGACAAACAATAGACTGTGGACTGCAGCCACCAAACAGCTTTCACATATCTTCCTGTGGGTGGTTCCACAATGCCAAGGTGTGTGGTGACTGCTTCCTACCTCAGCCAGGAGATTTATTATTGAATTAATGACTTGAACCTTTGAAAAAATACATAATATTTAAGAGCATAATTATAGCTGCATGCAACTCTCAACACACATTTCTATAAAAACAATAAAAGATCTCATCAGACTCCAGATATTTTCATATTTCAGTAATCAAACTGATTTTTAAAGCCATTCTATTCTGTTCATATCCCTGTTCCTGAGAGAACCAAAGGAATTACTTTGAATATTACAGGCATATACTCCTATCATGCAAAAAACCTCAGGAATTGTTCCATTGACACTGAGTGACACAGATGATCATGACAGAATTAAAACAATCATAAGCAACCTTACATAAGATGTAAATTTACTGTGATCACCTGGTTTTGCACAAAAAATTAACATTATTTTAAGGGAAATTATCTCAAAATCAAGCACCAAGTTCAATGCATTCTTCCTCACCTCCCGTATTGTATATTTTTATTGACTATCATTAATGTGTATGTGACATAATTACAACCAAAATTACTAAACTTGGTGTCACAGAAGATCTCACCCCCCTTCTCAACAAGAAAGGTTGCCCAGAACCATGTCCAGTTCAAGAATAGTCTGCAACTTCCCTAAGCAACCATTGCCAAACAAAAAAAAAAGGTTTTCCTCACATTCAGACAGTGTAGATATAGAAAATATTTTATTCAGCAGCAAAATCATATTAAGATGTTTCCACACACACATCCCTCCCCAATGTATCCATCTTTTTCCTCCCATCCAAGCTGTTCAGATCCCTGCTCTCAGTAGGGTGCTGGGATTTTTGCACAATGTAGCAAATTGATGAATCGATTCAACTTTGAAAAACTACAGAAAGAAATTTCCTCAGGGAAAAAAAAAACACACAAAAAAAAAAAAGAAAGACAAACACACATGTTTTTTCTTCCTTTTCTTGTTTCTTTCAGTTTTGTATCCTTGGAGCCATGAGCCATCTGCAAAAAGCAGCAGGACAGGATGGACACTGGACTTTGAAAAACCAGTTTCATCCCACTTCTTACTGGTGTTGCAAGCTGGGCTCCCTGGGGAACTGTATTTTTTGGGGACTAAAACTAACATCAGAGTCTAAACTGAGAGTAACACTTGCACTGCACAGGGAAGAGGTGAAGGATCCAGCAATCACAGAACCCCACAAGCACAGAGCAATCATGCAAACCCCCAACTCTTCCCCTGAACGAAGGCCATGCCCAAAAATACATGCAAGTAACATGACTCAGCCTCAGCTGGCACAGAACTCAAAACAGAGCCAGAAGTATTAATATAAAGCCAAGAAGGCAGCCCTCTATTTGCTTCTTCTTTTCCATATCCAAGTGTGAAAGGAGGCACGCTTCAGTATTCCAGGGATGTTTTACAGCCCAGACACACATCCAGCTAAATGAGAGCACTGGGGAGGGGCAGGAATCTTTATATAGAAGGGAGACAGTAATTCACCACCAGCAGTCACATGAACTGCACAACACCAACAGTATCTCTGGGTGCAATGAGGCTATTAGGCAGATAAGGCTCCACTTTGGTTTGAAAGACTTAAACTGACAAACCATCTCACTTTTCTTCACTCTGGCAGAGGCCAGGAGAATTCTCAGCTCTTCCCACTGGCTGCAAAAAAAAAACAGGTGTCCTCATAAATAAGCAAAGATGATCTCAAGATGGAGTTTCTAATCCGTGCTTTACACCTGAACAATTTAAATGGCTTTCATCACAGCTCTTTGCAAGTTGCCCCTGTAATTTTAGGCTCTTGAAGCTCTGCTTATCATGAGTGTAAGTTTCATGTGAATTTAAAATTAAAAAGAAAAAACAAATCATAGAATAGTTTAGGTTGGAAGGGCCCTTAATGATTTTCCATTTCCAACCCCCCTGCCATAGGCAGGGACACCTCTCCCTACATCAGGCTGCTCAGTGCCTTGTCCAGCCTGGTCTTGAACACCTCCAGAGAGGGGGCATCCACAACCTCTCTGGGCAACCTCTTCCAGTGTTTCCCCACCCTCACTGTAAAGAATTTCTTTCTTATGTCAAGTCTAAATCTACCCCCTTCCAATTTACATCCATTGTTTGTGGTCCTCCCATCTGATATCTTATTAAAAAGTCCTACACACTGAATGGGGAAATTACTGAGAGATAAGGATTTTCAGGTGGAAAATAAATGTCATGACTTATCTCCACATCAGACTTCAAGACATTTAAAATGCAAGTTTCTCCCTAAATACCTCACAATGCATGGGAGAATATCCCAATTCAGCTCTAAGCAAACATGATAAAGTAGAAATAAACAGCAATAGCTCAAAAAGCAAACATCAAGCATGATTAGCAGAACACCTCAGCCAGTATCTCTGCAGCCTTTGAGTTTCAGGAGTTAGCAAGTTCATTACTCCAAGATTAGAATTAGTTTCAAATCGACTTAAGAATAAAAAAAATGTCCTTTTTCAGGACATGGGTTCTGACATCATGAACACTATTGCACACACGAAAAAGAGAAGCCAGAGCTGAAGAAGGCAACACATGAATTATCTACATGATGCCAGGCAGACCTTGACTTGCCATACCAGTGCCAGGTGCCTTTGGAGAGAAGTCCCAGAGGTAGGAGTTTACAACAAAACAATGGGGGGAAAAAGACAGAGAAGTGAGAAGGAAAAAATGAAAGGAATATGCACCAGCTTTCCTTCTCTGTTGCACAGGAAGACACCAACCATGTGTCACCTTCCACAAAGGGCCAGAAATGCTGCTGAGCTTTTGCAATGACTTGTTGCTTACAGCAAATTTGTCACAACCTTTCTAAATATGTACTTGTTTCCCAGTCCAGAATGGGCTCCATGATTTCCCACATCTTGGTCCCCAGTGCCATATATGTAAGGGCTCTATATGAAGCACAAAACACTCTCCTAGTACCAGAAATTATGAGACACAAAGCAATTATGAGAAGAAAAAGTACCTGTTTCCTTCTACCATATACCATGGATCCTTACCATACACCACCTTAAATATCAGATAGTTTATGACTGTTCCCAAACATCAAATCCCTAACCTGCTCATGTTAAAAAAAAATCACCTCCTATTTAGAGTTGGATTCTTTTTTTCTCAATTTCAGTCTAGCATAGTCATATAGGTACTTAATTTGCTCAACTTCTATAAAAAATACAGGCAAACAGGTTGGCAGAGGAGGCTTGGAGTTATTTCCAGTGTATCCTGAAGCAGAATGGCTCATAAAGGAAGTTAAATGTGAAACTACATTTATTATTTACCAGAAGTAACCAATTACAGTCACGAACAGCCAAAGTGCATCTGAAGCAACTTGACATTTTGAGTGATGTGTAATAGACCTAACACTGCAGGTGATATTTTCCTATCAAATGAGACAGAAAAGCATTCTGCAGGTCAGCCAAAGCCAGAGCACCATCTAGGAATGACAAACAGCATTAGACAGTAAAAGGACTTCAGTCTGAAATTCCTAAAGCTTCAGAGACACTGTGGTCTCTGCAGGGTCTTTGGGCCAGAAAAGAGCCCAGAATATTTTTTTAACAGTTAGAAAAAGCTGGTGCATGAACCAGCCTAGATTCCTGCCAGAAAGAAAGAAATTGGGACTCACTAGAAAGAGCACAAGATTCCTATAGTTATTCTAGAAGTATACTGTGGAAGGAAAACCAGCTGGGAGGTTACTACAAGTTACTGAATGTCTCTAAAAGGGCCAGCAGTCAAAGATAAAATTTAACATCACTGTGCCTGCTTCTACCTCAAGTACCTGAGGGGGTCCTACAGAAAGGCAGGGGAAGGAATTTTTAACATAATATCGGATGGGAGGACTAGAAACAATGGATATAAATTAGAGGGGGATAGATTTAGACTAGACATAAGAAAGAAATTCTTTACAGTGAGGGTGGTGAAATACTGGAACAGGTTGCCCAGGGAGGTTGTGGATGCCCCATCTCTGGAGGTGTTCAAGACTAGGCTGGACAGGGCACTGGGCAGCCTGGTCTAGTGGGAGGTGTCCCTGCCTATGGCAGGGGGGTTGGAACTCGATGATCTTTAAGGTCCCTTCCAACCCAAACAATTCTATGATCCACACACACACAAAGCTTCTTCACTTGCCCACAAAGTCACTCCAGGCACCTCTCTTGGCCACAGAGCATCCTTTGTGGAACAAAACACAGATAGGATGCTGACCTTCAAAGCTTAAGATGTAATGTTGGACTTGCCAGGACTCTTCATCTTCTTCAGAAGTACTATCAGCAGACAACACAGGCCAAGGCATCAGTGAGCTCAAGAAAATTAGTGTCTGGATTAAGTCAAAGGAAATACCTTTCTTCTCTCACTGTAGACAAAGGAGTGTGTTCTCTCTGCTTTATACTGTGCTCCAGAAGTCAGTGTCTCTCATTGTAGACAAAGATACCAGAGTTTTGTGAAACTCCCAACAGACAAAACAATTTTCAGATGGCAGCACAAAGACAGAGACAAATTTATTCCTCCTCTACCTTTCTCCTATCACTGGGATGCAAACAGCAAATCTGAGGCCACTGAGGTAAAAGAGCAAAGGCACCAGAGCAAAGATCTTTTATCCTGATGAAACTTCCCTTCAAGGTAGGGAGAGGCTTCCCACACACTGGAACTGATGCTGAAAAAGCATGGATTCAAGGTGCAATAAAACCACACCCACAGGATTACAAATAATAATAAAGAATTCAAAAAAACACTAAAGGGAAGGAAAGAAACAATATTTACAACCAGTTAATGAAAGTTATACACCATGATACACATCTCCTGTATGAAAATTAAAGGGAAATACAAAACAAAAGCAGGAAAATAAAGCACTAGCTGTCTTACTGCCACTGCACAGACCTCACCTCCTTGAAGTATCAGGAGATAAGATGCAGGAAGGATTAATCTTCAGAGGAAGTGAATGCTTTCTTATTCCTTATTCAAATGATTCAAAGACAATACCTCTATGTAAAAGCCAATGATCAAGACAAATGAAATAAATTTCTATGGATATTTTAAAAATCTTATTGTTCTGACACTTATGCTTGTACAGAAGTCCCCTGAGCTCCAGGCAAATATACAAGTAGTCAATATTTAAGCAAGTATTATCAGAGCAGCTGCCTTTGATATCCTCTCAAACTCTACTGTATGCTCATCTTCCAGTATTCAATATTGATTTAAAACAAATTACTACTGCAAGTAAATGTCAAGTCATCACTAGTAAACTACTGAAAACATACTAAAACCTGAAATTCTCAACTGTTGCAGGGTTTTTTTGAGGCTACCAGGAAAATATAAATCATAGCACTGTACTGAAACATTTATAAAATGCCACTAGAAAAGCACTAACCTCACTTCTGATATATTTCTGGTCAAGGGTGCATACAGTGGTTTAAATATCTATCTATGTACACAAATTCCTTCCATTCAGTATTTCTTAGAAATGAGGCTTCTCAAGCCTACTAGAGGGTAGATTTATTTATTTTTCTTAGAAAGCTGTTGAGTCTCCTATGTAAGGCTTTCAGTGTTTTTCTAGCCTTACAAGTACTTTCTGCCTTATCTCCAATCTGATTTTATGCAATTTCCTAGAAGCTGGATCTTCTTCTGTTTTTGACAGCCAACTTAAGCACTGTGAGAAAATACTTCTCCTTCCCTGACACAATGCTTGTCAATTAATCAAAATAAACTCCACACCTTGCTCCTGGTTAACAGGGTTTACCAGGACAGCTTTAGTCCTCAGTGTCTCTATCCTTGGGCACTCTTAAAGATATTTTTTAATTGTATTGACAAAGTCTGTGGTATGGATACTCATATGACTAAAAACAGAGTTTGTAAAAGACAGATAAAACCTTGTGACTGGAATGTGTCAAAAGCTTTAGCAGCATGAAATTCATAAACATAAAATTCATCATCATTAAAAAAAAATTCTCAGGAAATATAATTCCTACTAATTATTGCTTAACACAACAAATCAACTTTCTCCATTACAACATGGACCTGATTAAAACTAGAGCTGATTAAAAGTACTGTCAACGTGGTGTTTTCCCTCCTAAAAAAATAAACCACTCTGTAGATTAACAGTAGGGTTTTTTCTTTTTTTCCTAAAAAAATAAAATAAATTTAAAATCCAACCTCCCACTTCACAACACTTAGAAAAACTAACAGCATCTTCTAAACAATGCATTGATTCTTTTAGACTAAAAAACATTGCAATTTAAACTGGTGTCTTCCAGGAAAGCAGTGGGATCACTCAGGAAAGAATAGGAAGGTTTTTGCTGTTTCACCAGATAAATGCTGTTTGTTCATCCTCAGGCATCTGTCAAACAAGTCTGGCATTTGAAACACAATTTCCATTTCAAGATTCCTTCCCAAAGTGGAACTGTTTGCATGCCACCACAATGCCATCATTTTATTTGTTCAGGCATTCATGAAAAGTCTTATCCCATTATTTGATTAACATTTCTTTCCATGAGAACAGGAGAGACACATGGCAAGCAACATCCTAGGTTTTGCTCATTCTCCTTGCAATTATAACACTGAAAAATGTGAGTTAATATGACAAAAGGTAATCCCTCAAATAAAAAATAAAAAAAAATTAAAAGGTGAAGTTTCATTACTTGCTGTGACCTTGAGGCGTGTAGCTGTGTGAGATGTTATGAGAATACGGATTTCAGAAGGAAACTTTCTGTACAATTTGAGAAGTGTTCCCTAATGAGATACTAGATTCTCAAAGAGCAATTTGGTTCATTTTTTTAATTAAATGGTAATAGATGGAATAACCCTGTAATCATTCAGCTAAGTCTATTCAGAGGGGCCACACAGCAAGGACTGTCCAGTTCTGCTTTCCGTGAAGAGATCATTGCTAGGGTCTCTTTATTTTCACAGGCTTTTTTATGAACACATGGACATCCACACAGTAGGAAAAAATTTGCATCTCTAAACCAACCAGAAGTTTCCTAATTTTTACTAGTCCAGGCAGACTTTCAACCTCCAGACTATCAGCAGAAGAGCAGGCTCCATGATTTACACTTCAGTGTTTGTCACAGAGTTCATATAGAAATATTTTCTTGTCTTCTGAACAGCTCCTGCCAGACTAAGTTTACAAGATCTTCCTTTGGTATTTTGATATTTCATATTCATACATACAGATCAAGTCAAGACTTCAATGAAGAAATTGCAGATGTCATTACTAATGTGGAGGTATCATTTCTGGATCCAGAGAGGAAAAGGATCAAACACAGGACCCAATATCCACTTTTACTTCTGTGTAAGCAGACATTTGCAGAAACTCTTCTTCCCTTCAACTCTCATCACTCTGCAGATCCATAAAAAGGCAAACATCACCTTAAACATCCTAAAAGATGGATTATCAATGGTAAATTTGTAAATTGGAGAGCTTCAAAAGTCACAGGAAACACCTCCTTTCCAAAATACTTTGTGAGAATTCTTCTTTCTCTAGACATCTAACCATCCCTTAGAAAGGGATGGTTCAGCCCAGACATCATGTACTTTTCATTGTTAACATCAGCTGTAAAATGATAAGACAATTATCCACACCCTGGCAGTTAATGCTGCTCAAAGCACCACAGGTTATGTGTCAAACAGACTCTGCCAACCAAACTGACAAGAACTGTTCTCAGAAAAGGAATGACAAGCAGCACCAAGGTGTGACTGTCCATCCTGGAGAGCCACACACAGGCTGCTCTGGTAGGACTCCACAGGACTTCAGGGCAGACACCTGCTATTCTGTGGCCAGAGACACCAGTCAAAGCCATGGCTGTGGTCTTCTCAGCTGAATCACCTTGAGCATTCCTATTGCTGTATTGCTTCTTTGCTGCAGGAGATCATGATATGCCCAATGTGGTTTATATGCTTTTTTAAGTTAAGCTTAATCCCAGTGACAAATAACAATGAGTAGTCATTAGAAGCCCTAGCTAAGATTAATGAAAAAAAAATTATTTATTTATGGTGGCCAAAAATGAGAAATTCCCTGAGAAATCCCTAAGTGCAGTTAAATGAAACCAGTTCCAGTTTATTAGTGTGTCTTTGTCTTAGTAACATAAGGAAATATCAGAAATGGAAGGGGGTAGATTCAGGCTGGATATGAGAAGGAAATTCTTTACAGTGAGGGTGGTGAGGCACTGGAAGAGGTTGCCCAGAGAGGTTGTGGATGCCCCCTCAATCCCTGGAGGTGTTCAAGACCAGGCTGGACAAGGCACTGAGCAGCCTGATGTAGTGGGAGGTGTCCCTGCCTCTGGCAGGGGGGTTGGAACTCAATAATCTTTAAGATCCCTTCCAATCCAAACTATTCTATGATTCTATGACTCTATGGGACTACAGAATGGTTCAGGTTGGAAGGGGCTTAAAAGATTATTTCACTCCAACTGCTTTACCATGGGCAATTAGACCAGGTGGATCAAAGCTCCATCCTGACTGGCCTTGAGCACCTCCAAGGATGGGGCTTCCCTGGACGACCTGTTCCAGTGTCTCACCAGCCTCACAGGAAAGAATTTATTCCAAATATCTGATTAGAATTGACACTCTTTCAGTTCAAAACCATTACCCCTTGTTCTATCACTAAATAACTCTGCAGAGAGCATTCATGTGTTGGAAATGCCTCCCCACATCACCATGGTCACAAAGAGAATCAGAGATCACTGCTTAAAAGCTCCTAAAAAGCCAGAGAAAGTCTTCTGCATCCAGCCCCAGAGGCTGACTGCAAGGATGTTCTCCAGAAGAAAGGGGGGGGAAAAAGACATGGGGGAGGAAAGAAGGCAGAATGGGATCATGAAGAGTTTGGCAAAAATAAAGCTCACCCACCAGGAAGGTAGGGGAATACATGCATAATTTTTCAGGGATAAAGAGTTTGTGTCAGATCTGTGATGTGCTGTGAATTCTTATACTGCAGTGAGTCATCTTGTCTGACAGTTGCCGAGGAATTAAAAGCAGTTATTTTTAAAAAAATTATACGTCCTGCTTGACGTGTTATACAAATAGCCTCTTAAAAATTTAAATGCAAGTCAATGCA
Source organism: Turnix velox (assembly GCA_013400935.1). Lineage (NCBI taxonomy): Eukaryota > Metazoa > Chordata > Aves > Charadriiformes > Turnicidae > Turnix > Turnix velox. The sequence continues at coordinate 28,860 of VZTY01031007.1, forward strand.
TTTTTAAGTATAGAAGAGCTATGGTACATTTAAGATTCTCTGTACCACGCCACAAAAACATCCATTCTCAGCTAGGAAAACCTAAAGGAGTCTATTGATGTCCCTTCAGAGAAACATTGATCTTCCTGCTGCTCTCAATCCCAATTCTGCATCAAAAAATGAGTTTATTACATCTGCTTTTCATTCAGCACCAAAATATTTCTCCCAGAGAAAAATTAAACACTATAAGGGGAGGGGTAGGGTAATTCTGAGTACTTTCAGAGCCAACTGGGCACGTGCTTTGCTGGAATAAATAGTATTCAAATAGAAATAACAGCATATCCCTTAGCATGGGAATAACAAGGGCAGGTGAATACCATGGTAGGGAAGAGCAGACTCACAACCATGGTGTTGCTGGTTTGACAATGGGAAGAGGCACTCACAACCATGGTGTTGCTGGTTTGGCAAAGGGAAGTGGCATTGGTTTTGGATCCCTGAGCAGCATCACCCAGAGATACCCCAGAGCTGCTCCTTCTGATCCCTGCTCTCCTCACAAACTTGCTGCCTGCTTTGCCTATAAAGCTGACACCCCACTGGCAATTTTCACACGTCCTCGGGAGGAGTTTTTCAAGTGTGCCTGTTGTGTAATAAAGCCAAGATCATCTGAATGATGCATTAAGTGTAACCCCTGGGCAACAATGCTGCTCCACATCAGCTGGCAATAAAGGTATATTTACAGCCTTGCCTTCAGGACAGCTGTTCTGGGAACATCCTGGAGATTTGCATAGTCTATTTTACAAGGTATTACAATGTTCAGCAACTTTATGAGACACAGAGAAACCTTTCCACACAAGGCCAGCCATTAAAAGCCTTTATTTAAGTGCAAATACCACAGTGAAGGGAAGCAGGTAGATGTTAAGAAAGGAAAAAAACAAACTCCAAACACCTCAATATGCAATGAGTGAATTTAAACTGTTTTTTCAAATAACCATATTTACTGTCCCTCTCCAACTTGAGCAGCAGCCAAGAAACAAAACAAGCTGATGAGATGAGCTTCATCTTACAAAGAAAAAAAAAGTTTAGCTTGCCAGCAGTCCTGATTTCATCCTAATTCCCATGGTATTTGGTATGTTTTCTTAAAGCCTTGTATCTAGTAGGTAACTTGCGTGTGAGGTGTCCCTGCCTATGGCAGGGGGGTTGGAACTCGATGATCTTTAAGGTCCCTTCCAACCCAAACTATTCTATAATTCTATGATTCTATAATTTTGAGTAAATCAGCCTAAGTTTTGCCAGCAAAAAGAACTGAAAACATGAGCCAGCTGCACCCAAACGGCTCAAAAAAAAAAACAACCAAGAAGTAAATGTGAGTATTGAATTTCTTAGCTCATTTCTCACCTAAAACTCTGAGTATTAACACTCTGTCACTGCACAGGTGATACCCACTCGCTAAGCAGAGCACTATCTGCTCAAGGAGTGAATTAAAAGGATGATTTTGCCTCCCAAATCACAGAGGTGCAGCAGTTATTGAAATTTTCACACTTTGAAGAGTCAGCTGGCAAATGTTATGGAGAAATAATAACTCAAGAAGCTAGCTCTGGCCTCAACCCAGTGACTACTCACAGACAGCAAAAGACAGAACTTATACCTAATAAAATAATGGCCCAATCAACCCAAACAGTATTACCAAATATGATCAAGCTCTTCTGTATAACAAAAGCTGAGGACCAAATGGATTAGCTGAGGGCCTCAGGGAATAAGCAATTACATATTAAAGATCTGCTGACACTTTTTTGAATGTGCTCTTTGGAGAAAAGCTCAGACTTTCGAAAAAAAAAAAAAAAAAAGTCCTGCTATGCCATAATATGTTTAAAATGGAAGAGCACAGTGTGGAATATGGGGAAAAGAGTCTCTGAATGGAATGGTTTTCCACATTTTCCATGTGGCATCTGTAGTTCTTCAAGTGTTTCTGTTATATTATCTGACACTGGGATAAAATACTGGAAGAACAGTAACAAAGAGCATCTTTTCCCAATTAATTTTGGTTCAGCAAGTAATTGGAAGGCAATATAAACCTGTATACCCTCAAATTGAGGAGGAAATGAGAAAAGTATTTGGGGTTTGTTTTTCTTTTTAAATTCTTAAGCGTTTTTAAGAATGGAAGGGTTAGAATTACTGGGGTTTTTTTTAATAAGACACCATGTTTCAGGACTCCTGGTTTTATTAAATCAGTTCTTCGGTTAACAACCCCCAAGCTATTCTAAAAAACAAGATGATTCATCTATTTCCACCCAGTACAATTTTATACATCGTTAGAAAACTAAAGCCTCATAAAATTCTAAGCAGCCCTGAAGAACAGCTACTGCCGAGTGACATGTTGATTGCATCAGCCTGGAAGTGCCACAGGGTTTTGAGCAATGAAAGCTTCAGGACACTGAGTGGAAACTACTACAGAGTGTCAAAGAACATGCAAGTACCACGCCAGCATCCAGCACACTCGCCCAGAGACAGCAAAACAAACATCTTCAGAATATCTGGTGGCATTCAGAGGATTCCACATGTCACAAAATTCAGCACTGCTGTGAATTCAACACCGCACCCTCTCATTCTGAGCCACAAAGAAGTGAAAAAACACCATCAAGAAGAGAGCTATTGATGCTTTAAGCTGAGCAATACATCACATGCCAGCACATCAAAGTGAGAGTTATTCGCAGCCCTCCCCAGAGCGCTGGGTACCTCCATCACCCCACTCCACACCACAGGTTGATGCTGAGGGCACTGCTGAGTGCTGCTGACTCTCCCTCCCTGATCTCCGCCTTCTAAATCATCATAATGAAAGTCATGACAACTCTAAAATGGTAATCCGAAATTTGCATCCATAGTACCTTTCAAATAGCTAGGTTTAAAACAAAAAAGCCCACGCAGACCACAACAAAAGGGAGGTAAAAGGCATGTGGCTTGCCCACAAAACCCCAAGGGGTGTGAGGATTGTCACCAAGACACCATCGGAGCAAAAGACCAAGTAAACATCTTTCCTGATGACCTGCTCCTCCTTCTGAACCAAGGAGCAGCACAGAACTGCCTAAACGCTTGGGGGGAAGGGGAGAAAAATTCAACAAACCTAAAAGGCACCCTCCTACCACTCTGCCCTGTGCTATCTGTGAGGCTGCCACTTCCTCATCTTCTGCCCAGCACACAGCAAAACTTGGGATTTGGCTACAAAGGGAAGAGAAAAAAAACACCATGGCCAAATTTAAATGTATGATGAATACCAGAAAAGACTGTAATTACAGCATCTGCAGCGTGCCCGCTGTGCTAGTGACACAGCTCCTTGGTCACAGGCACACAGCTATTTCGTGTTAGCTCCTCAGATGCATCGCGTGGGTAGGACACAAGACATTTCCAAGAGCAAGGAAAGAGCTTCAGCTCATAGCCAAGAAACAATCTTACAATAATCCTGCCAGAAGCTCCTCTCCTTTCCACAAAGCAGCAGATTTCTTTCAGTTCCTAAAGCTGCAGGGTCCCTAACATGTTCTGGCACCGGAGAACTGTGTTGCTTGGGTACAAGCAGCAGCTGTAAGACCCACAGCATTCAGCAGCACCAAAAAAAAATCAAGCTCACAAACAACACAACAAACCAATTCAGACATCCAGCATTTGGAAAACCATTTTCCCAGCAAATCTGCCACAGCAAAGCTCTTTTAAATGGGGCATAATTCACTCAGCTCTCAAAGTTATCAAGGAGACTTGAACTCACATTTAAGGGTGAGGTTGCCTGGCTGTTGCCTGCAACAACTTCTTGCCTCACAGAGGCATCAGAAACACTGGCATGTCATGAGCTTAACACATGTTAAAACCTCAGTCTTGTGAAAATTTATGTACATGCATCACAGTGAAACCAGTGGACTGGCTCATAATGGTGCATTTAAGCCTATCTACAAGGTGCTGCACATTCTGGGCATAAAGATGCACAAAGCCACCTTGAAAACTGGTTAACTAGGTGTCAGCATGGCCAAAGGATGACAAGTCTTCTACAGCACAAAAAAACCTGTACCAATTACCCATCCAGCTGTAGGGATTAGTTTTGGGAACAGGCCAAGGAGTTGCAACACTGATGCCTAAAGGCAGGAGCTTGAAGAAGTTAACAAGTTCATTTGGCCAGGTGCTGAGCACCCAATTGTACCTGACTAAGAGCACATCCAGAGTCTGGGGGAAGACAGTGAAACCGGGAAGCCGACCCTTTCTCCACCCACTTCCCAATTTCAACCGATCTCTGTTCAGGCAGAAAACAGCATCCATCCTGTCCTCAGTGGTAGGGAAGGGAAAAAAACATCAGTGGGCTAAACTCATCCTAGTTCAACCTGCAGGAAAGCCAGAGCAGCGCAGACACAGATGTCCCGATTGCTAAACCACTTCCCACATCCTCAGAACCTTCTTCCATTCTGCTTACAGCAACAAAAAGCTGCACCATAAAACTTGAGTGCACCGAATTAGCATATTCCTTAGTGCAGGTTTGATTTGGGTCTTCAACAAGCATTCACTAACAGCTGTTTTAATCAGCGAAACACACCAAGAAGTATTTTCTGCATAAAGCCAGAATGTTACACACACCCTGATACAAACAGTCCTTCCTCCCACCCTCACCACCACACATCAGGGCCAATGGAGGGGCAGCGCATCACAGAAAGGCAATATTGCCTTTAACCCCCCCTTATTTCGGGTTTTCAGGGCAGGGGGAGCAGCAGAAACGGGAGGCATGAGCAATCCCAGCAGCTCGCTCTCCTCTTCACCCTTCAAAGCGTTAAAAGGAAAATACAATGTCAACATCAGCTCCTCCCTGCCCATGGAACTGGCTGGAGCGCGCTTCACTTTCTGGCTCGCAGCCCTTACAAACCGTTACAAAAAGACAGACAGACCGGCAGCTCGATACATCGACCTCTTCCAATAACTAAATCGGGACGATGTGCCCCTTCTCTTAAGTGCTGTTGCCCCTCGGTGGTGAACAAACACTGATATTCGGGGGGTATTGGGGAAAAAAATACCTTAATAATAAGGCAAGAGGGGCATTAAACGGCAGATTTGCATTTCAGCGAAGAACCTACCCTAGCACCAGCACTGATGAATACCCCCTGCTCTCTTCTTGTGGGAGGAAGAGATTATATTTGACACAGCGAAACCGTCTCCAAGGCTGATGGCAGCTTGGGTGCTCGCCCCCCGGTCCCAGCGGGCTGTCACCGCCGCCCCTCGCTCCTCCATCGCAACGGGGATAGAGGGGAGCGGGGACACACGGCAGCGAGGACACACGGGAGAGGGGACACACGGCAGCGGGGACACGGGGGAGAATGGAGCCGGAGGTAGGGAAGGGAGGGAGGACGGGCTGGGGCTGCCGCTCAGCCGCCACGGCCACGCCGAGATGCGGGAACCGGAGCAGCATCACAATCAACCACGCCAAGAAAATCATCACGGGCTTTCCATGACACAGTTTAAAGAAAAAATATTAAAATTGTGCGATTGAAACAAGAAAAAATAATCCTTTTTTCTAGTCGCCCACCCTAGTAGCATCAAAAACGGCCCCATCTCGTGGGGCATTTTGTTGCAACCGACACACGCGTGGCACGGCGTGTCTCCACGGGCAGGTACGTGGCCCATTTCCAAAGGGCTGCGATGCCCCGGCAGGGTAGAAAACCCCCGAGCAGGCGGCGTTTTTACACACACACAAACCCACACACACCTCCAGCCGCACATGGCGCAGGGCAGGGGCGGCCAGCCCTGCCCCACAGCCCCCTGCCCGCCGCCGCCCGCGCCGCAGACCGGAGAGGGAATTCACAGGTAGAACAAAACATCCGCGCCGGCTAAAAGGTGGACCGTGAGGGGAGCCCCGATGCCATCCCGGGCACCCCGGGATGCGTGTGTGCGAGGGGGAGAACGGCC
>VZTY01031008.1:0-47044 GCA_013400935.1 Turnix velox
CACTGGAACAGGATTCCCAGAGACATGGTGGAGGCTGCATCTCTGGAGACATCCAAGGCCAGGCTTGCTGAGGCTCTGAGCGAGTGCAGGATGTCCCTGCCCATGGCAGGGGAGTTGGAACTAGATGATCTTTAAGGTCCCTTCCAACTCAAATCATTCTATGGTTCTATAACTTGGTGTTTTTCCCTCTTTTTATATTTCTCTTTGCTCTTTAAAGACTGATGGCAAAAAAACCCCAGACACACCACTTTACATGAGAGAGCCTATTACTGTTTAGTGAGGGAACAAAATGTGGAGTGCAATGCCGTATTAGAAAAGTGTAAAGCCTTCACTGTCTGCCCTTGTACCATGGTAAGTTCTTTCTTGAAGCTCCAGGGATCTCGTAAATCCATCCTAAATATAATGGTTTTTTGCAGCCTGTATTTAGTAGATACTCCATTGTTTTTAAGGCATTTTTGTTCAAAGCTGAATTTGTAGATTCTTAAAGAGATAATATTACAAAACAAATGGGGTTTCCCTAGATGGATACCTCAAGAGAGGTGGGAGTGAAATATTTAAGAATATACATTTCCTTCTAGTGACAATCCCAATCCTAAAAATTTCGTAAAGAAGCCAAAGTAGACTGTAAAAGCACATACAGCATGAGGTTAAGAAGGCACTATGGAATGGCTCAGGGTTAACCACGAGGAGCCTATGAGTGACCTCTAGTCAAGGGTTGAGGGAGGATTTTAGCTCAGATTCATCAACTACTCATACAGAAACCCCCCTGCAGCTCTGACATGGGGGGTCTGGTCACCCAAATTTAACTTGAGAGCTGGGTGTAACACAACATTGCAATCAGCTGAGCCATCTGCAGAGAAGAATCAAAGCTGCTTAACTGTAAATAAAACTTGTTTACTCTGACAAGTGTGGGTTTTTTCACACCACACCTCCACCGTGTCATATTGTCATTCTTGAAGGGTATGAGGCAAGATCACTATATTGTTTTGATACCTCAAATTTTGGGAGTATCTCAGTTTTGGGGAGTAGTCCAGTCTCTGTCAAATTCTGGGAAAAGAGAAGGCAGTGTCACAGGAGGCTTTCTTGGCAATACTTACTTTAAATCCTACTATTAATTACTCAGGTGTTTCTCTATCAGAGGGAAAAGCAGATCCATACAGAATCACACAGAATATCATGGATTGGAAGGGACCTTGAAAGATGATCTAATCCATTTCAGGGACTGCTTCTCAAAACTCAGTAGCTAGCAAAATGCAAGTCTATTTGTCTAGTGTCAGATCAGGACAGTTTTTCACCCCTCTCTGCTTTGGCTTCAGTTTCAAAACAATATCCTCACATGAAACAGAGTGGAATATTCATCAGGAGAAACTACCATGTCATGAATAACCACCACTTCAGAGCTCTTTCCTGTTTTTTACTCCTCACATCAAGCCTACTACTCAGCAACTAAATTTTACAAGTGAATACTAGCAAATTAGGTAGCAGGTTTCCATGGATGAACACTGAGTCTCTGGCACCCAAACCAGCTGCTTGCCCTTTATTGAGTAGAATCAGTCAGTAATGGAAAAGCTGTTTATGGTCATCTTAGAGCCACCATCTTTCTAGAAAGCATCCTGCTGTCAGGGTAGTTGGTACAGGGCTCCTAGCTCAGCTGTGAATGTTGGAGGAACTATTATATTCAGTTCTGCACTTCATCCTGGTAAAAGCTGTGATTGTTTTAGCTGGATGCCTTTCTTACTGTTTTAGTTGCAGTTAACTATTGAAATTGTACCTTATCATAAGGGAATCCTGCTCATGAGGTTTGCCAAAGCTCAAACCAAGTAAAAGCTACAGCATAGGTGAATCTTTCTCATTTTTATAAAGAATTTCTAAGCTCTTAGCCTGAAAGCTGGTCATAGTGCAACAAGTATCATCCATTTCCCCAAACAAGAGTGGCCCTGATCAATGTTAATCACAGCCTGGGACAGGATTTACAGCATCTGAAATGCACGTAAGTCTTTCTAGTATTTTACTAATATAAAATCAGTGCAAGAAATACTGGTAAGTAGAGTAAACTACCCATGCAAAAAAGTGTCAAGATGAGTCTTGACTCTTAAGTCACTTAAGGCAAATGGATCTGGATCTGTAGAGTCCTTTCAGGGCTCCTGATTTCTGTCATTGTATTGTGTCACTCACACTGTATTTCCATAACAGTTCCAATCCTCTCACTGGTGGGAAGCAATAGAAGGCTAACAAGAAATCAGTTAGTATTTTCATTTTCTCCTACAGAAGAAAAGAAGAAAGTGGTCTTTTATAGTTACTAGGATGGGCAGATGGCCTTTTTTAAGTGCTGAAGATTAATTTTCACTTTTTTACATCTGAAAAATAGTACCATCTAGCATGAGATACAGAGTGACAGCTAATAACTACATTTCTCTCTCAGTTTCTTTACAAGGGAATTCTCTTTAAAGCTCTAAAAGAATAGTATGAAGTTCTGGTTGCAGTAATATAGGAAACTGTGCCAATAGAGGGTTTTCTGAAATACTACTGAAATATACCCAAACTACACGAAATCACCCAGCAATCACATTTGATGGATATTTTATATTACACAAACGTTCCAGTCCAAAAGCACTGAGAATGGAACAATCAGCCAAAAAGCTATTGGGTGTGAGAGATTTTCTATGGCATCATACAATAGTCACAATAGCATACTCCTTCAGTAATGGGTCGAGACACTGATACCTGTGGGATGCCATCCACAGGGGACATTTGCAGGCTGGAGAAGCTCACAAAGTTCAACAAGAGCAAGGATAAGGTCCTGAAACTGGGTCAGGGCAACCCACAACGCCGATACAGACTGTGGGGGTACTGGTGGATGAAAAAGTGGACATGAATTATCAATGTATAGTCACAGTAAAGCCAACTGCATCTTGAGCCGCATCAAAAGAAGCAGGGCCAGCAGCTCGAGGATGGAGATTCTTCCCCTCTGCTCTGCTGCCATGAAACCCCATCTCAAGTGCTGTATACGCTGGAGCTTTCAGACCAGGAAAGACATGGGCCTAAAATCATAGAATTGCTGAGGTTTGAATCTTTCACATCATCTAACCCAACCATCAATCTAACTCTGAAAAGATTAATCACTAAACTATATCTCTAAGCTCTATGCCTACTCACCTCTTAAATACCTCCAGGGATGGTGCCTCAATCACTTCCCTGGGCATGAAACATTTAAGAACCCTTTCAGTGATTTTTTTTTTTTTTCCATACATCCAGTCTAATCCATCTCTGGTGCAACTTGAGGCCATTTCCTCTTGTCCTGTTGCCTGTTACTTGGGAGAAGAGACTGACTCCCACCTTTCTATGACCCCATTTCAGGTAGTTGTAGAAAATTATAGTCTGCCCTCAGCCTCCCTTTCTCCAGGCTAAACAACTCCAGCTCCCTCAGCTGCTACTCATAAAACCTGTTCTCCAGACACCTCACCAGTTTCACCACCCTTCTCTGGACCTGCTCCAGACCTCTTTGTCATTTTTGTGGTGAGGGCTCCTAAACTGGACACAGTACTCAACATGGGACCTCACCAGTGCTGAGTACAGGGGGATGATCACTTCCCTAGTCCTGCTCAACACTCTGTCCTGACACAGGCCAGGATGCTGCTGACTGCCTTGGCCACCTGGGCACACTGCTGGCTCATATTCAGCTGGCAGAAGCCTTTCTCTCATAAGTCTTCTTCTGCCAGGCAAATCTCCAGCTGCTCTGCCCCAAACATGTAGCACTGCATGGGGTTGTTACAACCCAGGTGCAACACTTGGCCTTGTTGAACATCATCCTGTTTGCTTCAGCCCACCAATTCAGCCTGTTCAGATCCCTCTGCAAAGCCTTTCTACCTTCAAGCAGGTTGGCACTCCCACCTAACTTGCTGTCATCTGCAAGCTTACTGTGGAGACATTTGATCCCCTCGTCCACATCTTTGTTAAAGATACTAAAGAGAACTGGCCCCAGTACCGAGCTCTGGCACACAACACTTCTGACCAGCTCTCAGTTGGATTTAATTCCTTTCACTACTGTTCTCTGGGTCTGGCTCTCCAACTAGTCCTTCACCCTGCAGAGTACCCCCATCCAAGCCACAGTCAGACAACCCTTCACTGCAAACAATCACTGTCAATATTTTTTTTTAAAAAGAGCAAAAGCATGATTTTGTAACTTAGCATTGACACTGTTAAAGTTTTGCACTGAAAAGAAAAAAATAAGATAGGACGAAGATATTAAAAAAAATCTCATTAATAGAGTCCATATCTGCAAGTTAAGCATTCCCTGCAGCTTGTAATTGTCAAACACTGGGCAGCAAATGAACACTGATAAGGCTGCCTGCTGGCCAGGGCAGGAAGGGCTTTTCTCAGCTAGAAGCTCTATCTCTACAGACCAAATCCTTCCCTCCTTGTTATAGAATACAAGAGGAAATAAATAGGTCAAGCTTGTGGTGCTAAAGCCCTCTGAGTTTGCAACTGCAAATGAAATTAATTTGAGACAGCTCAAAAGAGACGTGTTTGAAAAATTAATAATATTTATCCTCTCCGTTTTTCCAGCTTGCTTTTCCAGTGCTTTTCCTGCTCTGAGTGCTGCACTGTATTACAACAGAGTGTAAGAAACAAACCAGCATCAAGAACTCCTGAGCAACCCTACAATAACAAAACAGCAGCCTTGCAGGAAAAAAAAAAAATCTGATTATAAGTTTCCAAGGAAGAATTGGGAAAATCTTAAATCAAAATTATCTTCTAGGAAGCCTTGAAAATTTGGCAACACTGTCTTTTTTTTAATTAGCTACTGTGATCTAGCCCCCTGCTCTAAGTAAACTGTTGCCCAGACTCTCAGGGAAAATGAGGACAATCCTATCTATGTGTGACTGATGGACTGGCTCCTTCTCAGACTTATCCTTACCCCGTAATTTTGCTGTTGGCTTACCACAAAGTTCAAAGGTGCACTTAAAAAACAAATTATATATTCATATACAGTCACAATAATTAGAAATCTTTTCTACTGCATATCCAGACATTGTTTGAAAAGGGAACACAAGAATTTGCATAAAATATCTTTCTCTGCATTTGGAGAAATGAACCAAATTAGATGGCAAAACGTAAAGTTTCTATTTATAAAAAGAGTTACTAATTTTACAGCCTTTCTTCTCCTTTGTGCTTTTATTTTTCAGTGGTGAAAGTAAGAAAGTGGTGAATAACCTGATTTAAGCAAGTTATTTGGGTTAGACTAAAAGAAAAATGTCTGCTTTCTCTTCTTCAACAACTGATCCAGTCTTGAGGACAGCTTAGCAGAAAGAAAGAAACCAATTTTTGGACTTTACATATTGGATTTGCCACATCTGGAGTGTGGTTGGTTTACTGGGTAGGTTTACTGGCTGGGGTAGGACTTCTTAATAGGATATGTGATGGAAGGACTAGAAATAATGGCTGTAAATTGGAAGAGGGTAGATATAAGAAGTTCTTTACGATGAGGGTAGTGAGACACTGGAACAGGTTGCCCAGAGAGGTTGTGGATGCCCCCTCCCTGGAAGTGCTTAAGGCCAGGCTGGATGAGCATTGAGCAACCTGATCTAGTGGGAGGTAACCCTGCCTATGACAGGGAGGTAGGGACTCGATGATCTTTATGGTCCCTTCCAACCCAAACTATTCTATGATTCTGTACTGGGGCAGGACACTGTAAAGGAGACAGCAGACTCAAGCAACTCATTTACCTTTTGTGCCTGCTGGTTTTTTTTATGATATACCATAGTATACAACATAATTTCTGGCTGTAAAATGGGAGTAGGGGGGAATTAAGGTGCAGCATGTATCCAAAACTACTGCTCAGGGACTAACAGGGCATCAGTGAGCTGATGGGAGATGATGAGCGATTGCCTTTGTATGTATTTTTCTTTTTAAATCCTTCACTTATTAAATTTGGTCCCCTTTTTTTGCTTTTCTTTTGGTTTTGCCCTTAAAACTCTTTCCCATGCCATTGTAGTGAGTGAGCAAGTGACAGGGCAGAGGCTTCACTGGCAACCAGGGAAGACCCAACACAGCTTTAAGCTTTTACAGGCCACAGACATGCACTTAGAGACCATTGTCTGTTCTTCCATCCTGCTGTATCTGCTACATCTTTATCCAATTTGTTGATTATCCAAAAGAACAAAAGGTTGTAAAAAATTTCTCTTGCTCCGTACAGCCACTTTATACTATCATAGAATCATAAAATCATTTAGATTGGAAAAAAAAAAACCTTTAAGATTATGAAGTCCAACTGTTATTACATACTCAGTCCAACAACTATCTGTGTGGCACTGTTTGATTTCTGCCACTATTTTACAGTTCTTTTTCATGCACTGGTAACTTTTTTTTTCAATAATCTCTGGAATCAGGGGTAGTTCCTGGCTATAGGACCTACTAACTTTTCTTTATATAGAAAAACTTATGTCTCCCTTTTGAATGCCTCATGAGCCACTCAACAAATTCGTAAAAGTTTTTAACACAATGATAGGAGCTTGGGAGAAAAAATGTTCCTTCTTTCAATTGAGTTTTAGTGAAAAACTCCACTTAAATTGCATTCAACAGGAACATGAGTCATTACAGTATGAGACAGAATCTTTTGCTTACCTCTGCTTTGTCTTTCTGTAGCTGTTAATACTCACCATGGCTGACAGAGCGGTGCTCTCCTTCAATGACAGGCAGCAAGGTGCTAATCTGGGTAACAAATTTTAACTCCAGATCTCTTTTTGTGTGCTCTGACTCCAGTTTTCTAGCTGACATCAAAAGCAGTAAACAAATCTGGTTAGTTGTTAAACTGGCCGGATGCATCTGAAGCACTAGCAGTTGCTGAAAATTAAAACTATCCCAGAAATCACTGAAGGAAGAGAGAAGAATGGATTGATAACCTGTCTTCTGGGTGTGAGGAGACTCAACCCACTGGTCATCTTTGGTACTTAACCTGAAGGAAACTACAGGGAACACTCAAGGCAGCTCCAGGATAGTTGGGAAGAGATGAAGCTGTCTCAAAGATGACCAGTACTTGTTCATCTGTACTTGTTCATCTATTGAGGTTCTCTAGTGAGAAATCCATCATCTTCAAGTACTAGTTTAAAAGAGGTAATTGATATGAGAACAATGCTTGTCTGAAGGCAGCCTTAATCAGGGGAAATGCCCACGCTGGAAAGCACTGACCTTACTGCACAGTAATATTTAGGCTGAGGTGATCAGACATTGATTACTGAAGGTATAGATAAGAAAATCATTCAGAATTTCTGGATACTTGACTCAGACTATAGCTGGAGTAAGATCTTCTCCACTTGTACTTACTCAGGAGGTGAAAAGCAGGCAAAGAGACCTATAATGGATCCAAAAGGGCAAACTGAATTTTGCTGCTTGGATCTGGATTTGCACACATCAAAAGTAGATTGCAATTTATAGTGTCTACTTCACAGGATGGTTTTGAATTCCAGTGCCTTCTTGGAAGAAGAGGAAGCTATAGTTGAATCTATACCTGTTTCAAACATGAGATGCATACACCAGTAGTTAAGAGTTGGAAACAGTTACAAAGACCTCATCAACCTGCTGGATTTTGGCACAAATATACCACTTGAGGACTGAAAACTAAGTATCTATATGAACCTTTTGAGAAGAACATCAGTCACTCCTACAATTGAAGAAAGCCCAAAAATATTTCAGAGAAGGATGCCAGAAGAGGATGTGTGTGCTAGAGAGCACAGACTTTGAGAGCTATTAGAGTAGGATGGGGGTGAAGCAAGTAAAAGGGAAGACCAGCCATAAGCAGTCTGAGGCACATGGCCCTGCGCTACAGGAGTAAGGAAAGTTTGAAAACTAGGCTGAGCTATCCCTCCTCTTCTCTGTGGAAAAACTATGCCAGAGCTTTTCTTCAGATAAGGTCCCAAATAGTCACCTGGCATACTGTATCTGCTTCATCCCTGCCTGGCACAGAAGAGACAGAAGCAGCTGTAGATGTTTTAAAGTGGAAAAGAAGAAAAAGACACTTGGTTCCTAACTGAATTTTGAATGGCTGGTGAGACAAAAGATGAAGGAAACCACATTTATGGTAGAGACGAGCTACGTGCTTTGACAGGCATGGTGAAATATTTGAAACAAAAGCACCTTTCAAGTGATGGGTAGCAACTAGTAAGAATTTGCAACAATACTCTCATATCCAAGAAAAAGAGCCTTTAAAAAAGACATCCAACTGATTTTTAAGAATAAATGTAGCATGACAAAGCACTATTGCCTCCAGCCAACTTAAAATTATAAAATGCTAGTGACTCAACTCTCATGATTTATGTATCATCTATTTCTGCTCTTATTGAGGACATTTTTCATTAATACAATGATCCAGACATACCATTCTACTGGATTAATTTGGTAATTTTGAGAACATTTGAATTGGACTGGAATGCCCTTTTCCCTGTTTAAAGACAGTAATAGTTACAGCTTTAAATGCTATGTTGATGTAAATGTTATAATGTTTCACAATCATGTATTTAAACACAGAAATCTGTTTATTTATCCAAACAAAACAGAGGAAATTATTCCAGCCCTCGGGTTTTGAATTCTCATTTAAATACGTGAACTTCAGTCCACAACTTAGAGATGTTTGTGTATCTATGTACCTCCAAAATACTCATATTTCATAGGCTTTTTCACATTAATATTCACCAACAGTATCACAAAAGTTCTTTTTCTTTTACATAACTGTAAGCAACAGTAATTCTAGAAACACTAGAGAAAAAAAAAAAGCATAGCAATGTCCACAGTTACAAGAAAAAGTGCACATTACTCGGTCACAATCACAGTCATTACTTGGAAAACTATATGTAACAAGTAGATATAAAATATCACCAATGCCTTAAACTCATTGTCAAAAACAGAATTACATAAAATTTTGTACATGAAATAAGGCAAATTTAGGAATGCACAAGAAACTTGTTATTCAACAAAAGCTAAACAACAGAACAGATAGTACAGTAAGCATAAACTAAAGTACTTTTTTCTATATACTTAAAAATAAGCCTGCCGTAGTGCACAAAGAAAACACCATTAATGTGTAATCAATATTATAAAATAAGAAATAGAGGGGTTGGGAAGAGTGGGGGAGGGGAAAGAAGAGTTTTATTATAGTTGCAGCTGCATCCATCTACTATTTTGTACAGGTTTTAGCCAGGCCTGGGAATTATACAAATCATACCAGAAGTGTCGATGACCTTCCTCTGTAAGAATTTTGTTTAAATTAAGGAAAACAAAATAAATACACACAAGAGTGCAAATTTTCAGATTGTCACTTGCAACCTCTTAACATTCATCATCTACATCCAATCACAACTAGAGGGACTTGTATCGGACAGCAGCAGTGATTATGGAGTTAGATGAGTTCACCATTAGAAATCAATTTATCTTTTTTTTTATTTTCCCTCGATGATATGTCTTTTTTAGAAAACCCTCAACTCTTTATTAATTGCTAGTAAAGCTGCAATATATTACAGAATGGAGTTGAGAATGGTATGAATGCACGAAATGCATGCTTCCTTTGGAAGGTATCCCATAGATGACAATTTACAGTACGGGAGGGAGGGGGGAGAATTATCCAGCATCAAGAGTTACTCGTTGTAGAAAGAATATGAAGTTGGGTAGAAGGGCACAGTCAGAGGTTCAGTAGAGGAAGGGGGGGACTTACAATAGCTCCTCAAAACATTTTCAGGACCAGTGAAAAAGTTTACCAAAGTAAAAATGAAAAATCTTGAATGAAAAAAAAAAATCCTTTTTTTTTTTTTATAAAAATTACACTTTTTTAAAATACAAGATCCTTTTAATTGCAATTGTGCCCTGTAGCAACAGGACATTTGGCAACGTCTTGCCATATACTGCAGCTTTAAGTCCAATGAGTCAGTATCACATTCCACTAATATTGCACTTGGATCTTGAACCATGGTTTTTGTTTTGTTTTTTAAACTGTCACAGCATCTTCTGTTTCCTCCACGTGTTAGAACGAGTTAATTTCTAGCCACTTTTTTGATATTTATGCTGACACACTAAAACAAAAGCAATAGGCTGGACACAGTAAAGTACCTCAGAAATACCAGAGGTCAAAGTTCACTTGAAGCACCTTAACACATCACTTTATGGATCAAGAACAGTGTGGCATTATGGTAATTAACTCTCCTAAAAGACTGTGCAGTAACTGAAGTGTGTGCTCTGGGAAATCAAAACGTCATTAGTGGAAACTCTGAGATAAGACCAGGCCAGTGTGAAGGTCGCATGACTCAGTTCTGCTGCAAAATAAGGTTTTCCAGTTCATCTGCAGAGCGTAATAAAAAGGCGGCAGACTCCCGGTACCCTGCCACAAGCTGCCTCACTGCGTTTATTTCGGTCGGACTCAGCTGGGGTCTAGAGCTTGAACTACTGGAGGATCCAGAGCTGGTTGCTAACTGCCTCTTCATACTGAGATCTGTTGGACCTGCAGGCAACAAAGGAAAAGAAAAGAAGCTTCAGATTCACTGCCAGAAATGTTTCACAGGTTTGGAGTTACAAATGGAGAGTAGCAAAACCCGCTCTCAGCTGCACGCCAGTAAGAAGTAGCAGAAATAAGTAATACCTCTGCAGTTACCATTTGCCTTGACATGAACCACAGTGATTTATATTCACATATGATAGTCAACCTTCTAGTTCTACTTAGGTAACATGAGGGACAAGTCCGTGCCAGCTGAAAAACTCCCTTCTGAGGGGAGAGGTCTGGTGTTGGTGAGAAAGCAGAAGCTTTGTCTCCTATTCTTCCCCCAGCTCCAGCTGCCATTGTAACCTTCATGGCAATCTCCATGCTTGCAGTTTCTATCACAGAATATCCAGCTTATGTTCTCTAGATATATATTTGCCTGTTTTATGCTTCAGTCAGCATGCAGACAGATTGCAAATCCCTTATGGATGTAGATAACTGGTCATTCGCACGCCATGTGATCACTTACATAAATAGCTGCTCATGAATAAGATTAGGCTGGTAACAATCTGGCTGCTACAGTGAGAAGTACATGATCATCTGTGGGGTTGCATACAGCTGGCAAGATATTGCAAGGATCTTCTAAGGCCTAACCACTGACAATCTGCAGCAATTACCACAATGCCCTGGCAGCTTAGCTCTTACTTAGCTCTTTTCATCAAAGAATATTCTCAAGATCATGCAAAAGACAGCACTCCTATTACCATGGCTGGCAAAACCATCTGCATAATTGAGTTCACTTTTGTGTGGAATTTCCCTGCTTGTTTGACTATAACCAGCTAAGATCTATGATGCTTTGATGGGACGTATTCTACTTACTACATCTTTTCTTCCTGGAGGGTAAATCTAGACAGGTAGAATTGGACTGGGGACTTCCTTAAACACAGAAAGATATAGACAGTAGGTATATCTATCAAGCAGTTTATTGTATGCTTCTCCATAAAGAAATTGCTTATTTGCTTTGCCAGTGTAACAAATCTATACCTCTGGCAGGCAGGCCAGACTAGTCAGATCTTTATCTTCATACTCTCCTGGAAACTGGGATCAAGCATTGTATCTTGCTTTCCTATGAGAAAAGCATCACTTTTGAATTTCATCCCCATGATGTATGACAATGCCAAAGCTTTGTCAGCCTTGGCTTACTGGATGGACCTTGCTTCATAAAAGGACTGCAATAATTTTAAAATTTAGCATGTTCTACTGGAAGTCACAGAATACACCAACCCATACTTTGGCGGTTCTCCTAAATGGTCCTGCCAAGAGTTATGAGATTCAAAAAAAGGCTCACTAACTCAAGTAGTAATGGAAAGAGATGAACCGATTTCCAGAAGCTGAGTATTATGATATAAACATAGCTGATTTTAGTTTCTTTTCTGTTTTCTGCAGAGATATGGCTGAAATCCCAAAGTGTGTGGAGACTACTCATTGAGGTTAATAAAATTCTCCTCGAGTGAGTCAAAGCAGTGCTATGAAAAGAAACTACTCAAACAAAATGGGGCCTATTAGATCTTGCTTCCTACAATCATACAAGTAGCATGAACAGCACTTTTTACACTGGCATAAAGGAGCTGACTTTTAAATCACTTCAGGTGTACAAAGGATAAATAAAAAGACAATTAGCTCAGTGAATTTGTTTCCGTGTGACCTAGTGCTGCAGGGAAACCATCACAGTTTGACAAAACTCAGTGGATATTTCTAAGTAAAATCTTAACCCAGCACAGAGAAGAAGGGTATACAAATCACAAAGCTGACTGGATTGAATAGTTCTAAGAAGCCATTAAAGACTTCTATATTTATTGAGGCAATAGTGAAAGAGCTACCACTGACATATTGAGGGCATTGTGCTCCCTATGAACTGCCTTTAACTGTTATGTTCTTTCCTTGATGCTCATTCAAGTCACAGCCAAACCCACACACACAATATATGGCAGAACTGAGCTCCCATGCTAGAGCTGAAATTAAGAGCTTTTCTCATTGGTATTGGTCATGCAGATTTTTAAGTGATTGAACAGGACATTAAATTTCACTCATAGGTAGAAAGCACCTGGAAATGCACTTGCGTCTATCTCTGAGCCATTTCCTTTCAAAAATTTGTGACATAAAGTGCTCTGAAAGGAAAAGCAGGAGAAGACCAGAGGTCAAGAATGCATAATTCAGTGCAACTACTCATGACTCTATGGAGTCAGTTATTTACACAGACTAAAGGTCTGGACTAACTGTCACAAGTTTTTTTAAACTCTTTGGGATATGCATCCTTCAATCTATGAAAGTACTGCAAGTATCAATTTGTGCAAGTCTGCATAAATAACCATCAAGATCCAGAACTCCTCTTGGTCTGAGAGACTTCTGTTGTGCATAGATTACTTGAATGCAAAGTAAATAAATCATAGAGAATGGTTTGGGTTGGAAGGGACCTTAAAGATCATCTAGTTCCAACCCCTCTGCCATAGGCAGGGACACCTACCAATAGACCAGGTTGCTCAGTACCTCATACAGCCTGTCCTTAAACACCCCCAGAGAGGGGGCATCCACAACCTCTCTGGGACAGCTACTTCCAACTACTTGGCTATTGCTTCTATTTCTATATACTAATAAAAATAGGGTTTCTTTTCTGCCCTCAAATCATGCCTTGTACTTAACAACTCAGTGTTATCTTCTTAGCCTTCAAAGAAATGGCCCTTGAGCAAAAGAGGAGAGTAATCCACACACAAAGTGCCTTACCAATAAGTATCAAATTTATTTCTTTAATCAGACAAAAAAAACCCCCACAAATAATCTAATGGTTTGAAGTAGCTGGGTTAATGTAGACATTTTGTGTACTAAATCTGGAGAAAGCTCAACAGCTCCATCTTCTTTAATAACTGTCCTAAATACAAATGTAACTACTTCCTTAGTGTACTTACTATTTACTAAGCAGATAGTCTTCACATACATCCTCATAAAGAAAGAAATATGAAAATTTTTGCAAAATATTTTGCAGTGTAAGGTTCCTGCACTGCACATTTTAGCATACTACTTGCTATACTGGTGTACCTCAGGACAACTAATAATATCATCATGTTCTACAGTGGTTTTAACATTTTGCAAGCAAAGACTAAACATACAGCACAGAGATGAAGACAGGACACTTATTTTTAATCATTTATTTCTCTTAGTGCATGCCACTATAACTCACAATTGTTATACCTCAAATTGCTGAGACATATCCTTTCTTTTATACTCCTTGAGAAGACTGAAGTATTGCCCCTCTGTCTCTTGCCAAGGCCACCTGATTGACACTTCAACGTGGGAATATTTTTGATTTACCACCTCAGTCTAGTTAGAGATCTAGTTTCCCCTGTGAAGTGAAGCTGTTCTTGCTGGAAACACATCAGGCTGAGTGAGATTTCTGTAAACCCACTCTTCATGTGCTAGACAATCATGTATCAGATTAGCTGCTAGGAATATCTTCCATGAAATACATTGCTGGATAAATGGCTTTTCTGTAAATTGAAAGACTTAAATGGGAGTAGTTATTGCCTCATGCACTACTCATTAGCAACATAACATATCAAATTCTAAAATATGGGTCAGATGTAGATGCGCTGTTACCTACTGCTTAAACACTACCCACTGTCTCAGCAAAAATCCCTTTAGGACTGTAAGCTGTTGCTGGGTAGTTATCAATTTTATAATTAACAGCTACTGAAAGAATAATAAATGTGTCAATGACTCTCAGAATGTTTATTGTTATTGCAGACGCTAATTTAAATAAAAACAATTTGTAAAAGCTGCATGTTCTTAAGCATCTATGCTTCTGCATTTGCATTAATAGTTAAGCAACTTTTTCATTAGTGAAGATGTAAAAAGCAGTAGCACTGCTTTATTAGAATTTTTTCTTTAAATCTCTTTTGTGTATCTTTCCTATTGCACTATTCTCTCCCCAATTTTTCACCATGAGTGGCTTTAGAGGCAAATACGACTTGATTGTCATACACTCTAATAAAACTAAATAGGAACAACCATCAAATTGTGCTACATTTAAGAAATCAAATATATTTATTATTAGAAGAATGTTTAATTTTGATATTATGCATCTGTCAATGTTTCTTTCCCTCCTGCCTTCAAACACAGAGCAGATGGGCCTAAAACTACGGTTTCAAGTGCCAGGAGATCTCAGTTTAAGAAAACAGGGACTAATGAATTGGACTTGTTAAGCTTCTTTCCCCTTCTATGCCTTTCCCTCTGGAAAATGTTCCTTCAGATAGTTTAGATAGCACAAAAAACTACTGTTTTGCCTGAGGAAACAGATGTGCAAACACAGAAATGCCTGTAGTCACTAAACATCATGCATTTTCCACAACCATCAAACACAGGTTTGGGACGAAATGATTATGCAGTGTCCTCCAGCAATGCTTCCTATCCACCATAGAAGGTTAATTATACACCTGTCTTCCCTTTAATGCCTGTCTCCTGAGCTTTGTGTGAAGGTAGAAGAAAAGTAAGATATTGCCAAATATCCACAGACATTCCTCCCCCTTTCCTATGGTGGGAGTAGACTAATACTTGCACAAGCCATGTATCTGATAACTTGAAGAGAAGGAGGAAGGGAAAAGAGGAATATTGGGATGATTTTCATATAGCATTCAACCAGCACTTCCCAGCAAGAAATCCCCACCTTAGCCACAACAGAGGCCAAACCATTTAACTTCTCCCAACTCTACATTTTGCCTTTTTCAAATGGGACTAAACACACGCTCCAGGTTCCTAACTCCATCACTCCTGTTCTGTGTCTCTTCATGCTCCAGGCTCCAGCCGTGTGAGAGAAAAGCTATTTTGCCTTTCCTCTCTCTCTCTCTACTTCGATGTCACCAGGATTGCACAGTCTTCTGTGTTCTTAGTGCTAGAGTAGAGGTATAAAGAAGAGCTTGCAAAACAAACCATAGCAAAAATCTCAGTCAATCCCTACATCATGGCTAGTCATACATCAAGTAACACACTTCAGAGTGTGCCACATACTGGACAATCACAGCTGGACTTCTTTGCCCCCTTCTTCATGGTCAGAAGCCTCTACTGATGGTGCAAACACCAAGATCTTACAAAGTTACAACTTCACTAAATGTGAGAGTACAGAAACAAGGCTCCCTCTACACCATCACATGCAAAAGTGGACAAGAGTTCTTGGCTCTCCTCTCCCTGCGCAAGAAAAGCATGGTCATGCTGATCACCACCTGAAGGACCGGGAGGCTGAAAGGCCAGGCAGGCTTTTACATAGGTAAAAGGACTGGCTAAAGTGGGGAATGTCAAGGAGGGAGCAGCCTTTCCGGGCATCTCAAAGAGAACAGGAGGAAGAGGTGTGGTGGAATTCCAGCAAATCCCCACTGGATCATGGGGGTGTTGATCATGGCCTGCCTGGTGGGGAGGACACTGAAAGAGAAATCTGCCAAGGCTCAAGATCTGCTCGTGGTGTGAATGTACACAGATTCAGCAAGAGGACTCACCTGAGCTGGAAGGAGACTGGACATTTGTGGTGCCTGGGATGCAGTGCTGAGTTGTGGCTGTGGTGGAGGTAGGCTGCAGATCTGTGTAGAAGAAAAGAGACAACAGCTGCTTTTTCTTACCATGACACAAGGGCATATCCCGTTTCACCAGTCTAACACTGAGTCTGAAGCATCCTCTCTCTTTACATACGGATTTCTTCCTAGAAAACCAGGCAATGATGCAGAAGAAGCAGCCACAAATAACCTCCAGGAAAGCCAGTAATGTCAGCAGAAACACTCTCCACACTTCTTAAGGAAAGTGAACTCCAGGAAACAAAGTGTATGTGGCTCTCACAAAACCACACTGGCTTCAGAGTGCTGACAGCTGGAGAGATAGATGGCCACCCACTGGACAGAAACATTTGGGGAGACAGGGCAATCCCATTCTGTCAGAAGAGGCTCAGATAGCATGCAGGGACTTCAACTCCTGGCTGCGGTGAGAGATTTTCCTCCCAACAGAGCAGCCCATCTCCTGTCCTCACCCTCTTGTTCCCAAGCTGGGCAATTCTCCAAGCTTGGTCCAAGTGTGACGGAATGGGGCCAGCTGAAGCCTTTGTGGCTAGCTAGGAGCTAGCAAGCAGATTTTGTTTAAATCCACAGCACAGGCTGACAGAGAGGTCACTGTATAAGCTGTTGCATTCTGCTTGGGCACACTGAGCCACTGCACAAAGGCTTGCGCCATATAGTTGTGGAAGGAGCTAATTATGATTCTATAACTAGCTGTTTAAAAGGACAAGCTGAGGAGAGGAGCACTGCAGTAACAAGCATGGATAGGTCCCTGAGTCAGAGCCACTGAACAGTCAGGTGAGCAGATATTTAAGTCTGTATGTTGCAATTGAAGTTGGGATGAACTTCATAGGGGAGGAAGTAACCCAATTAAATGAGTCACAGTATAAAAAGTACACACATCAGCTGGACTACTAAATAGACCTGATTTGACATAGCCATTATATTATTATGGGCAAAGGTCCAGAAATAGCTATTTATGCAGTAAGTTTTACTTGGCTTTTGCAATTTCACCTTTTTTCCCTACTGTTATAGCAGATACACAAAACAGACTGGATTTGTTTATTCTCATATCCTGACTGAGGTGTAATTTTTTTTTCCACTAGAAGAGCATTTGCAAATGCAACAAGAATATTTCAAGGGTTACTAAATTGAAAAGGAAATATGTTCTTAAGTAATTTCTTAGGTCCTGAAACCAATTTGCAAGCAAATGTCTTGTTCTCCCAGGAGAGACCTCATTAACTATCCTAACAGCCTTGTATATGTTCAGAACCAGAGTCCTTGAAATATAATAACAATTGCAAACCACTGTCCCATGAGATCTCCCAGGATGGCAATGGTTACCCCTCTCAACTGCAAGGCCATCTCCTCCTCATATTCTACTAATGAAAAAGTAATTTAAATGGACATGCTGGAGAGCACTGACAGATCCCAAAGAACTAACCTCCAAGTTCTCCCATTTCCTCTATAGGGAAATTATCTAACAGAGCCAGAGCACTTTACCATCAATAGCCAAGAGATAATTAGGTTGGCTACTGATTAGTTTTGTGTTATAGAAACTAGGAAGTGGCGAGATTGCCCTTCTACAACTTTTCTAATGATCTTCCTAAAATTGCAAGGGTCACAAATCAGCACGCAACATCCAAGCACTGGCACACAGCCTTTTGATTCATGGCATTTACTTGTTTTGGACCCTGTAGGATCCCTGTGGAGAAGATGGACACCTTTACACAAGCACCTTTGCATAACTCTACAAACTATACATAACCATCAGGGAGAGGTGCAATGGTTTGCAAGTATTTCAAGGTAAGAGGACAAACATAAAATTTTCCAGTGCGAGCAGGGAAAGGCAAGGAAAAAGAAATGTTTGAGCAGATGATGGATGCAAACTGTAAACATTCACCGATCCCTTCATCCTAGCAATGCTCTGCAGGAAAATGCAGTGCACTGCAGTTCCCTGTCTGCCTTAAATGTGCAACATGTGGTCATTCCCAAATAACCATTTTTTGTCTTGCAAACCCCATCTTGAAATTTAACTGAGAAAACATACTGTGCTAAATGTAGCAAGAAATATTGCTTCTAGTCAGAAAACAACACTAATTTATGATGTTGAATTTGTACCCAATTTTTTAGACTTACATCCTGAAGTGATATGGAATATTTTTGCCTAAACCTCACAATTCACTGGAAAACAGAAAACCTCTTACTACAAGAGGTTTGAAGTGCAGAACAAATACAGACTTTTCTCACAGATTAAGATTCCTCACAATTTAAGTTTATGTAAACTAGGATAATTCTGATGGCTTTTGCTGACAATGAAAAACACATGGGGAGTTCCATCCTACTCTTTGTTAGGTGAAGGAGCAAATGCTAACTGTCTTCAGTGGGAACTGGCTCAGATCTTCCAGCCCTAGTGTAAAAGACTCTTGTACATTTTCACAACAAACCAGATTTCCAGTCTATCTTACTGTTACAAAAATATTTTATCAGAGATCATATTCAGTACCTCAGATATGTTTTTCATTCATATGGAAACAATCATAATCATTCACTCTCTTTAAGTCAAAGACTTTTGACAAATAAAGTATTATTTTTATTAAAGTTTTTGAAAACTTAATGCACAGCATTTACAGACTTTTCAGCATTTTGGGGCATGTGTGTGGGGAAAAAGCACATGTCTGAAGGTCACCAGAACACCACACACCAATAACTCCATGCAGACTGTGGCCCTGATAGTGTTTTGAAAATTGCTTAGTGTTGAATGTGGAGGCTGCTGGCTGAACAATTACCATCTGGCCAAAGTCAGCCTGTGTACCTGAAGCCACACTCTCCTCAACCAGAGAGGGATCAGCCAGGACAGAGTTTTCTCCATCTGAGAAATTTTAAAAGCATCACTCTTGCAGGCAAGAGACCCTCAAGATTCCACAGTAATCACTTTTTGCTGACAGAAAGACAATACCCTTGTTATCAGAACAAGCAAATGTGGCCCTTTGCATTGAATTTGTGTGAAGTAACTATGGGGGACTATATCAAACAAATAATAAAATTTGCTTACATTTGTTTGTCACTAAAGCTTGCTAATGGAAGAAGAAAGGAATGTTGTCTAAATAAAAGACACCACTGCTTGGGTTTTTTTTTTCTGAGGGCCATACAACTTCATGGTAACAATTACCTGCATTATGTTCAGTTTAGACTATACATGGATTTATAAATACAAGGAGGGTCTCTTACAGAGTGTAATGATAGGACAAGGGGTAATGGTTTTAAACATAAAGATGATAGATTTGTGTTAGATATTAGGAAGAAATAATTTACTGTGAAGCTAGTGAGGCACTGGAACAGGCTGCCCAGAGAAGTTGCAGATGCCACAGCCCTGAAGTGTTCAAGGACACACTGGATAGGGTTTTGAGCAACCTAGCCTAGTGAGAGGCAACTCTGCCCATAGCAGGGGGTTGGGATGAGGTGATCTGCATGGCCTTTCCCAATCCAAAATATTCAACATCTTTATAGATATGTTGATTTCTCACTTTACACTTGGTATGCCAGATTTTTATCTGCAGTAAAATAAAGTAGCTGGAGAGTCCAAGCAAGAAATTAAAATCAACTCATTCATGTTACAAAATATGGAGTACTCCTACCACAGAGATACTAATGGCCTCATTTTGTGATTAGAATAGGATAGAAAAATAATGACAAGGTAGACTCTCAAAGTCATGCAAGTTGATTGAAGATCTAACCTGTCATTTTTTAACTCAGCTCTGTTAGAGACTTCAGTCTCGTCCTACTGTGAAGTAGTCCCCTGAACCTGAATGGAGACTAGCATGCAGTGAGCAAGTATTTTGCTCAGCAATAGTTGTTTGTGGGATTGTGTTCCTGCTCATTAGCTAATAATAGCCTATGGATACTGAAGCCCTTGGACTATCTTTTCATGCAGCAGGGGGAAATATGCACATGAGCACATACACACAGAGGGACATTTTGTAAGGAAACTCACCACTGCCAGAAGCATCGTTGAGATTTAGCAGCCCACCTCCGAGCCCTCTGTAACTATGGTAACTGTAGGTCCCATTGCCATTGATGTACAACACCTCCTGTGTGCTAGAAACAGCTGATGTTGAGTAAGTGACCTGGGCTGGCTCCTGTTTGTACTGCTTGTCAGCTGGAGCAGCCTCATCCTGCAAAAGCAAGGAAAGAGCTTGAATTACTGTTTAATTTTGCCTTGCACAAGACAATTTCTTCCATTGTTAAGACTCCACTGGTTTCATAAAAGTATGACACATGCTAAAGAAGCACAGATGCATTTCTGATTCATCAAATCTTAGCTGGAAAGAAACAATGAAAATAAGCATAAATGCAGGCTTCTTACAAATCTGAGAATAATCATTTATTTTATGCTCCACAAGCCATCCATAACCGTTTCTCAAGAGAAGATGCATCCTCTCACCCTGAAGAGCTTGAAGTCTCCTGCAAATCTCAACTCTATCCAGAAACAGCACAGGAAAGGGTAGAAAAAAGCCATTATTTTCTGAGTGCAGGAGTGACTAAGTCAGAGAAACATGTCTTTCTTGGTAAGACAAATCAATACAGAATGTACGAGCTACTTTGATGTATCAGAAATGACAGAAGGAATAGAGAAACGGAATAAAAGAGAATCTCCTATGTTTGCAGAGGTCTGAAGGAATGACTGTCCACACAAGGGTCAAGCAACTTGACAGCATCTGTTATCTGTGTATGAGCAGTGACTATTTGTACATTATGAATTCTCCTCTGCACTTCCTGATGGCCTTTTAGAGACTTGCACGATATTTATCAGGGTTTTGCACAACAGCACTCCAGTTTTCCTCTAAAGGATGTAACGCAGAAGTGCATTTTTCCCTATCTGCACTTACTGCAGTTACTGCTCAGAGGACCTCACCTTCACTAATGATCACAGAATGCTCCTGTAGAAAACTTAGTAATAACACAGGTAGAAAAAAAGAAAACCATTATGAGAAATCTAACTTGTTTTAGGAGTTGGAAAAATGAAAAACTATCAGTGTTGACTGCAAAGCCCACCATAGGCACCCAAGTGCTAGAATTTCTTATTAAGTCTTCAACTGTATTTGAATTTTTCCTTCATTTCTTTTAACTTGTAGACTTCCTCTGGTGGACCAAATTTTACTTTCATCTGATGAAAACTTATTTCAGTCATTTAAAATAAAATGGGTCTATAAAGATCAGCATTTAAAAGAAACAGAGGTAAGAATGTTTGCAGATTTTTTTTTTGTAGTTACCTAAAAATGGGCCATGTAGGATTTCATCCATTTTAAGCCTCCCCTGCATAACCCTTTCACAACTGCTAAATATACCAAACTTTTTAAGAACACAATAAAATACTCCAAGCCTTCTCTCCAATGTTAACTTCAAAATGCATATATCAGCACAGATGGGTCAAACAGTTCACAATCTTGTGTTGAAGCAAAACTGGTTCTGAAGCAGCTTTCCTGTCTGCATTAGGAGCAGTTGTCAGTTCTGCCTCTCAACTAAGACACCACCAACTTCTGAGGTTATGAGATCACTTTCTCCTAGATATTTATTAGTGAAAGAGGCTTGAGCACAACTGAGATGACTCAGGAGAGGGAATATATATTATTAACAGAAATTTTAATATTTAATACATAATACTGAACCACCAGATAATTAATTCCATAAACAATCAAAATGAGGCCTCTAGGGCACTAATATGAGCTGAGGCAAAGCTTTGCATTCTTAAGAGAGTTGGCAAAACCAGTCTCCTATGCATTTCCTTAAGTAATAATAAACTTAAACAAAGAGCCAAAATGATAATGTATTTTTTGCCAGGAATTCAACTTTAATATCATTTACCTTTTATCTCTAAAGGTCATTGCTGTCTCTTACAAAAGGAAACTTATTATTTTCCATCTGAAATTATTCATAAGCTGTACTGTGAAGTTCTACGTTGGTAGCAAAGCTTAATCATCATCTAAACCTTTAGCACTCAAAAGGCAAAGATGTTCTGGATCCTTATGTCTAAAACTAAGCAAGCCTATGGCAGGAAGTCTAATCCAGAGCCTCATTTTATTTTCACAAAGATGAGCAAGGGATATTCTGCAAATTTACCAAGGATTGGGCTGTGGTCAAACACAAAAGGGACTAACTTCTGTAGCAGAATAGTGCATCACAGGGCCTATCTCCTTATCCTGACCCACAGGTTTGTGATCCCTGAACATACATGTCCTCCAGAGCCCCACTGGTCAATACAATCAAAACCTGACAGGGACTTTCTTGCAGAGGTGATGCACTGAGCTTCTAGCAGAGAACAACAAGCAAAGCCTGGCTGGAGGCCACGAAGGGATACTTGGTGCAACTAGGTACACAGCAGCCTACATTAAAGCATATGTTCAAAAAGCGGGAGACCAAGTTCTGGCTTGTTGTTGCAACACACAGAAAAGAGGTGGGAAGTTCACAATGTAAGGTCTTTGCTGCCTGTAGTGAGAAGAGAACCCGAATTCAGAGCTGCCATCTCCTAGCAACTAGGCTCAAAGCCAAGCCACAGTGGGAGACACACCTGAAGCTGTGCCACTGTGTGGAAAGGAATGCAGGGGGCTACAGAGATGCCAAACAGAAAGGAGCATGACTCAGCTCCCTTTTAGGGAAGTGCTACCCTGGGAAGCTTCCAGCCCTGCTCCTTTCCAGTTACTCCTTAACACAAAACTCAGAAGCTGAGCCGAGTTTGGGAATCCAAAGCTGGAGCAGCTGCTGCCTGTAGGGGATTTTTGTATTAAAAGAATCACAGCCTTATGCTACATGGTGGTGTGCCATGGGCTGGGCCTTGGGGTAGAGCCCTGGTTTCCTAGTGGGGAAGGAATTCCTCAGAGGGGAAAACAAATATATGGCAATAGAAATTAAATGTCCTTCTAACAATATTTTCTCTTTTGAGTTTATTTTAGAGGAAAAGTAATTTAAGTCTTGAGCATATCATCTGGATAATTAAAAAAACCACAGAACCAAAAAAATTTTTAGGTACAAAAGCATGCTAAAGTACAGTTATCTGTTCATCAGAGAAAGTGGAAGCATGAAGTACACACTGCGATCCTCAACTTCATATGTGTTAGAGGTATCTGTCTAGTGCAGACCTGGACATAAAACTGAGAGAAAAACAATTTTTTCACTTAAATAAAACAAAGCTACTCTTTAACCATGAAGCCAATCAAGTAACCCTCTAAGGAAAGTACATACTAAGAAAAGGTTCCATGAACAACTGCATAATTTGTACACTGGAGAAACCTTGTTATTGGCAGGGAATTAATACTTTAGAAGGAGCTACCATCCCTAGCCGCACTGATACTAGTGCAGAATGTCTCAGCTGTAGTATGAAGACCAAGGGTCACTGACAGTATCCCAGTCTCCTGTTCTACACAGAAGGAGGCACAGCATGCACATTTATTTTCATGGAAACAACTATAACATTGCCATCACTTCTCTCTGCTCCCTGTCTCCTCCACCACCAAAATTAAAAAAAAAAAAAGTAACAGCTTGCTAAAATAAAATCCCAAGTTCTGATTTCATGTGCACACAAGGATCAGAAGTTCTGTCCATTCCTACTAAGAG
Source organism: Turnix velox (assembly GCA_013400935.1). Lineage (NCBI taxonomy): Eukaryota > Metazoa > Chordata > Aves > Charadriiformes > Turnicidae > Turnix > Turnix velox. The sequence goes on from VZTY01031008.1 coordinate 23,656, forward strand.
AGGAATACTTTTGCCTTGCCTCCTCTGTTAGCGATAGGCATGGCTAAGATATATATACATGCAAATCCCAAACGGGAATGTGTCTGCAGAGCAACTCACATGAGCTAATCATTAAATCACAGAATGTCAGGGACTGGAAGGTACCGTGAGAGATCTAGTCCAATCCCCCTGCCAGAGCAGGAACACCTAGACCAGGTCATACAGGAAGAAATGCATCCAAGTAGGTTTTGAACGTGTCCAAAGAAGGAGACTCCACAACCTCCCAGGCAGCCTGTTCCCATGTTCTGTCACCTCACTGAAAACGTTTTTGCTCACATATCCATGAAACCTCCTGTGTTCCAGCTTGCCCCATATCCTATCAAATAAAGCTAATAAGGCCTCTGTGACAAGAATATGAAGTGTAATGTTTCAAAAATGACAAAGATGGTGATGTGCATTTAACTGACACTTCTAAGAAGTGCAGCCTCTACCAGACAGAAAAAGAACAACACTAAGACTGCCAGTTTTTAACTGTCTGTATGTTAAGGCGACTTTTTCCCCCCACTCAATTAGAAAACCGACAAAAAGGCAAACATTTTTGCCTCATATTTCTTAACACTTTTTTAAATTAGTTAAACTCAAAAATATGGATTGATTTCTCTCCTGTCAATAAACTTCTCTTAGAATACCACTTTGACGTTAGAAAAACTCAAATGTAAATTAGTCTTCAGATAGATAGGCAAGGCAGGGACTATATATTTGCATACAGTCTTACATTTTTTCAGCCTAGGGGAAAAAAGCATCCACATGAAAAAACAAAGTGTGCTTTCATGTGGGTTTTCAATTTTTATTTTTAAGCCTCAATACCTTGTAGTGTGGTTTTAGAAGCAGAGATAATTTTTTGTAGTTTTTTTACCCATATGGAACGCACCAATTTATTTCTACAGTTTCTGAATCAAAAGTAATATAAACAGAAACAGATGATAAAAGCACATAGCATTTTTCAAAAGCATACCTAATTAATCCTTACAATGCTCCAGTTAGATAGGACTTTTATCACAACTTTTCAGATGGTGAGATTTTGGCAACAAAGCTAGCATTTAAGCTAGCATTACCTAATACGCAAAGCATTGGAGTTCTGCAACCATAACGATGTAAGGATCTCCTCTTTGTGGAACTTAACTTTTAAAATAATGGGAATAAACCCAGAAATTTCATCATGGGGCATCCCACTGAATTTGCAGTGGGCTGCAGGCCTAGCAGCTTTCTACCCAAAGAAGCAGGTGCTTGGGTTACTGCACAGAACAGTGCATCCAAAGGAGGATGAGCTACAGGATTCTTGGCTCCCACACCAGGGTTCAGAAGGCAATCCCTTCTTAGACACTTTGAGATTACCAACATTTCCCTGATAACGTATATCTTATGCTCTGTCTTTTCAGACTTGTCATACTGCCTTCTAAATTTCTAAAACCTCACTCCATTCTTTGTGCTTCTCTAATATCACCTTCTGCCCTCCAGATTAGTCTCCAGTTTCTTGCCTAGAAAATCCTATTCTTTCCTGATAAATCTATTGCTCCCTGATACCTGAGCAGCCTCAGCTAATCAAGATCTTTCATTTCCTAATTTATATTTAATCAATGCCACACCCAGTGAAAGTCTCATTGGAGATTTCCCTCCCATCTCATGCTTCCATCAGTCTCCTAAATCCCAAAATCCTCTCCCAGGCTCTGTGATGGAATATGGCAGCTCCCATTTTCAATTTATATGATTTTTCCTCAGTTTTACTTGACCCTCTTTGACAACTAGTTCTTTAATTAATCTGACCAGCTCCCCTCATGCCATCACTCCATTTTGTAATCTCACTTTCCCTTAATTTCTTGTCAACTCTCTTCTTGTCATGATTCATAGACTTAACATTCCTCCCTTCCTTTCTGTACTGACATTAGGCTTCTTTTCACACGCACTGAAATTCAAATTACCTAGAATTTAGCAACAAAATGTTTTGACTGTGTAAGCATGTGCATTCAGTAGCACATGCCTGGTGCAAATGACACCAAGGTACAAGACCAAAACCAGCTTTTTTTTTTTTTCAGGAAATAATTACTTCAAACTACTCTTAAAGGACAAAATTTACCACATTACTGAAAAATTTTCTCTGAAAAATCTCTGAAACCTTCTCTGAAAGAGTTCAGACAGGTCTGAGAGTCATGAAGTTGCCACCAAACTACATACCTAGTATTCAGACCTAGGAAGTGAGAGAATCTTAATCAGCAATGATACTACTAACTGATTGCATGACACACCTTGTTCTGAAGGAACACTGGATCTGTTATTAGCATTAATTGCATTAACTCTTCTATTACTTGATCCAACATTTAAATTTATAACCAATATCTTGGAGAAACAAGAGGGAAACATGACGCCATCACCCTTGCACCCATCCCTCCCCCTGCCTAACCAGCCAGGGGGCCAGCAGGCCCCCTGGCCTTTCTCCTCGCACTATGGCCCCTTGGAAAATGCAACTCACCAGTGCTCTCTCCTGCAGCAGAGACACCAGGAGGAGCATCCCTCAAGCCCCCCACAGGCTGTTGTTCTTCCCTACTGGTGTTAAATAGGAGAGTGGGCAGAGGGGGCTGATTTGGATCAGCTGGGGAGGGGAGGAGTCTCCAGTGGAGCCCAGGTGTGTGGGATTTGGGGAAAAATGGGCTGGAAAACTGTTGGTGTGGGGCATAGGCAGGAGATGGGGTAAAAGAGGAGTATGTGGAACTGGCCTAGAGGTAAACTGGTGAGAAAATTGGAAGGACTTGAGTATTCATCATGAGTGTGATGAGGCACCGGAACAGGATGCCTAGAGAGCTGATGGCAGCTCCATCCCTAGAGACATCCAAGGTTAGGCTTGCTGAGGCTCTGAGCAACCTGAGTGCAGGATGTCCCTGCCCATGGCAGGAGAGTTGGAACTAGATGATCTTTAAGGTCCCTTCCAACCCAAACCATTCTATGATTCTACAATCCTGGAGGCCGACACAGCTAAATATTATTTTGGCACACCACAGTAGGCTAAATTTTCTTTTAATGCTGCAGTAAGAATGTTGACTCAATGTGCTTAGAAATTATGGAAACGGTACTTCTGCAAATGATAGACATGAGTTTTCCATTCAATTTTTACTTCAGTTGTACATTCTTCTCCCCCTATCCATTTGCTAAGGCTTGTGTTGGGATAACTGCTCACTAAAATCCCGCTTAAGACTAGGGACACCTTAATTAAAAAAAAAAAAAAAGACCTACAAAAAGACCTACATAAGTCACAGAGTTTGAAATCCAAATGAAGTTTCCCAGTAATCCTTTGCATTGTCTGACCTTCATATTTAAAGTACTGAATATTTATAGTCCTTTCAAAGGACATCTCTTTAATAGAGTTGGAAGTGCACTTACAGTTGTGATCTAAGCAGAAGGCAAGGTAAGGCCTGTAGAGAAAGATAATACCTTCTCCTATACTAGGAGAACTTCTGTACTCAGAAGCTGATCTAACAAAAGATCCTGCCTTCCCCAGAATACCTTATTTCTCTTACAAAACAGCAAAGAAAAGCCACATTTCCATTTGAGAAGTATTTCAGTTCAAAACTATTTTGAATAAAGTTCTACAAAATTTACAATATTAAGGGACTGTTAATTTAAAATTAACATCTACCTGACATTTCAACTCATCACACCAGATGCTTAGCTGAAGCCTGAAAGAGGCATTGCTAGAATCTTCATAATCAGACTACAAAAATATTTAAACATACCAATGACATATTTCATCTGAGGGGAAAAGTTATCTGATAACTTTCCTAGAGAGATATCTATATTTATATTTTTATTCTATTTGTATACCTGGGTATTTCTCCACATCTCAGGCTAGTCACATCATTCTTTAAAATGATGCATTCACTGAAAGTCCCATTATCTGTTTTCCAGAATCATCAGAGTAGACAAATTGAAAAAAATAATTGCACCACTGGCCATATTCCTTTAAGTTTAGCTCCCTTTCATAAACAGTGTTCCAGGTCTTCATCAGAACACAAGGCACCAGAATTATGGACAAGATATAGCCACAACCAACAGAAAGATACCTGAAGTTTTCCATTGAAGTACTAGTAGTAAATTCTGGGGAAACAGACCAAAACAAAATACAAACTCAAAATCAAATAATATCACAGAATTAATGGCAAATATTCTTCGGACTGGAAGGTGTATTGATAATTCAGGGTGGATTTACCAGTAAAGTCAGGAGGGCTGTAACTGTTGTCCCCAGGCATGCACACTATTTATCCTCTCAATAGGAACAGCTGGAGGACTTCATAGCTTCTCAATTTTGAACCCTCTGCTATCTAGACCATGTTTTTCTCTACTATTCTCTCTGCTTTATTTTCTTCACTTTTACTTACTTAAATCAAGTATGTTAAAAAATGAGAAAGCCTGCTCTTGTGTGACACACTAAATTTGTGGCTCAGTTGGAGCTGGGTATTCCAACTAAGCTGAACGTTCATGCTTTAGCTGTGAGTCTATCATCTCATCATTACATGCAGAGACATCAGTCTTAGCTTAAAAGTTTTCTGGCACACATACAGAGAAGCAGTTACCAGGGTAAGGAGCCATCATGACCTGCACAGAGCAGGAAGTTAAAAGGAAGCTTTGCCACAGGATTTTTGGCTCCCATTGCAGGGTCTGTATCCTTAGATGCTCAGAAACTGCTTCCTTTTCCTTGCCTGGGACCCAGTAGTACATAGCCTGTACCCCACTCTCCTTACATCTAAGACCTCATCATTACACAGAGAGCACATCAGTCTCAGCACAGGACTTTCTACCACATATGTAACATTGCATGAAAAAGTGTTTCTAGCATGCAGATGCAACTGGTACTGATAGAAATCTAGGTATTAAATATGACTATGCGAAGTCCAGTATCAAAAATTATAAATTTTTAGATGGTGAGGAAATACTGACATAGTCTAATTGAGCTAAATCAGATGTAATACAGTGCCCAATTAGGCTTCTAAACTCAAAGAGTGTCTATCAAAATGTTGTTAGCTGACAAAAGTTCAAGGACCTTATGACATAGGCTATAAAGACAAGAAAAGAAATCACCATACTTCAATTTTGGATTAGAAGGGCAGTAGGCTCTTTTCTCTTTAGGTTATTAACACTGAAATGAACTGCCAGCATCAGTGCTGTCACCAGGCATGACATGAGCTAGTGTTGAACAAGAAACGAAAGTGTGAGATTGATGTGGAAAAGGAAGACCAAAACAAAAAGGTACTAGTGTGTAGAAGAGAGAAAAATGATGCTCAGCCTTCTAGATTTGTGGTAGAATGACACATTATTTATAGACTGGAATGGGTATGTTAACCTTAAATAAAAGGCTAGTGTTTTCACATTGCAGTACTTCAGTCTTGTCTTTTCACCACTCTCACTTTACCTGCAGAACAGAAACTTTTTTGGAAGAGATCCTCATATGGCTGTTGCAAGGAATTTTTGGAAAATAACTTTTGTTGGAGCAATAGCAAAGCAGGCAAATAATTTTTCCTATCCTGATAGCTTGCATCAGTTTGTTATCCACTTAAATAGCAGAAGAGCAACATGAGCTTTCAGAGGTCACCAGTGCTGCTGGTTAAGCATAAACACATGGATGAGTTATTCCTACAGCTTAGATAACTGTGATGCAAAATCACAGAATCATAGAATGGGTTGGGTTAGAAGGGACCTTAAAGATCATCTAGTTCGACCCCTCCTGCCATGGGCAGGGACACCTCCCACTAGACCAGGTTGCTCAATGCTTCATCCAGCCTGGCCTTAAACACCTCCAGAGAGGAGCATCCACAACCTCTCCGGGTAACCTGTTCCAGTGTCTCACCACGCTCACAGTAAAAAACTTCTTTCTTATATCCAGCCCACATCTCCCCTCTCCCAATTTGCATCCATTACTGCTAGTCCTGCCTTTCTGTACCCTACTAAAAAGTCCTATCCCATCCTGAACTACATCAGGTTGCTCAGAGAAAAAAATCACCAGAGAAAAACTGCGTTCTTCTAAAGGATGGTGTTTCTCTAAGTCCAAATGGAAAAAAAGATAGCATTTATATCGCTCTGGGGCACTTGAGATAAACTTACTGTTCTGCAGTGAACTTCTAGATAGTTGGTTTTTTAATGTGCTTTCCCTGGTGGGCTTTTTTCCATCAGAGATGAAGGAATGTTAAAAAGCCTAGCTAAATGTAGCAATGACGTTTGAGGTACACTAATGATGGAAAGTGTCCTGCAAGTTAAGTTTCTCTAAAGCTCCCGCTTTAGTCTAAGGTTGTAGTTATCATCCTTCATAAGCTATTTCATTATCATTTTGGAAATGGTCATACTTTTTTTTTGAGGGAATTTTAATGTATTAATTGAAAGTTGTCTCAACATATAAGACAGATGCAGAGGGCAAGACTGCAGTGTACTGCGTGTATGCACAGCAATGACTTCTTCAGTGAAATTTTAAATGTGTCCAATGACAACCAGCACCAGAGTACAAACAGGTACAGACTTAGGAGAAGCAGAGCTGGATCTAGCCCGATTTTTGACAAAACTCCTATGAGCTGATGGTGTATTTCACAAAATGTCATATTTCCCTCAGAGACAGTGGTTCAAATTCAGACAAAGGGACAAAGATGCTGTGCAAGAAGCAGAAGAGTATGCTCCTTGTCTTGGGACTCATCATAGGTTACTGTTTCAGGCCTTGTTTCAACAGTCAACCTTTAGAATCCCCATCTCCTCTATTTGTAACTCTCCACTCACTCTCAGCCAACATTTTCCTTCAAAGAAAAAACAGTTTCCCTTGGGAGACTGCATCACTGACTCCTTCAGCCCGTCACAGAGGAAGGGACCAGAGAAAATGTTAAAGGATACTTTCCTTCCCTGTGCCACCTTCATAGACCTCTAAGCCTAAGACAGCTTAAGGCACAGGACCACAGGAGCAAGCCTGCTAAATTTGCTTCCAAGAGAGGTCATTTAGAATTAGTCTGATCCCAGCTGTGAAGCACTACAAACTCTAGGGCCTGGGATGTGTCTACTGAAATCAGGTTAGCAGAAAATCAAAAGAAAATAACAAGAAAATAACAGTTACGTTACACGTATTCTTGTATTGCCCCATACCCCCTCAAGTAATTTCAAAGCCAATTTCTTCACAGTGACCATCACCTAGAATAAGAACATGTCTATTGATCCTTTTTTTCCTGCTTCCTTGTTGACAGGAAGTAAAAATGGAAGAATCTGAATATCTGACCTTTCTTCTAAAATTGAAACAACGTAAACAGCAAGAAAACACTGTGATCTTTTCCTGACCCAGGAGCAACTTTGCCTGCAGGTAACGATGCTGAAAGAATCAATGTATCCCTGAAACTGATTCATGGTGACAAAGGCGTAGCAGTACTTTCTGCTGACCCAGAAGAATGCAAAGTGAGAGAAATTCCTCCTTCGTGGTGTATTCCTCACATTCAGAGCAAGCCTTGCCATGCCTCAAGCAACTCCACTTTTATGACCACAATCAAGCATTTTTCTCTGCAGTTTTTGTACTTATATGTACCTTCATCATGTAATCATCTCAGTGAGGTACTCCTACAGGGAGTTTCTCTTCCTCCTTGCCAACGTGCCAGTTTTAAGTCACTACTGTGGGCAATGTTTTCAGCCGGGGTAGATCAGCATTACTGCATGCAGTGCAGGAGGCCTGTGGCACTGGAGCACCAACAGAGAAAATATTTAAACTCGTGAATCAAATGTTTAGAGAGCATGCAGGGGAACAGTGTGTGGGAGTACTGGAACAATGCTTGTGCCAGCTCTGCAGATTTATTCCTACAATATCATCATGGTCAACATAATTAAACCTCCTACTATATGGCTCTTTGTCCACTGAATTACAACTGGTATCACTCCCACCACAGACAGCATGTTTTCTTGACACAAAAGGGCTTTACCCACACTTGCAAGCTCCATGGTTTGGAGATGCAGATACTGAAAAAGGCTTTATTGGAAAAGTATGTGGTATGATTTGGACTTCTGAATGTTTCTTCCCATTTTTTCCTGCCCCACAATTTAAGATTACAAATACTAGAGTGTATGGCAAGGGGAACGGAATAAAGCACTTTTTATTAGATTCTAAATTAAATTCTTCTTCATTTAGAGAAGGCAAACGACAGCCTAGACATGAAGCATTTGAGGTCAATGCCGAATTAACTTCCTCAGTTTCAGCTAATTAAAAATGTCTGTGTGTTCTGTTTTGAAAAGGAAAAAAAATAAGCACACAGGAGATTCCAGCATATTGTTATATTTATAGTATAGTGTCTCTTCCATGGGTAAATTCCAGTCATATATAGCTGTCTTTTTTGCATGCACTTAATGACTTTTTCTTGTTTCAAGAGTAGGCTCAGATATTTTAAAGATATTTTACTCTGAGTTTGATACACTTGATTGCTAGTTATTTTATTTCAAATCTGCACCATCACTTGAACTGTATGCTTGTGAAAACCAAAATTCTTTCTATAACTTCAATGCAGGATGTCTGGTTTCAAACACTGCCTCGGGTATAACTTGACTTTTGTAGTTAAAAAGAAAAACCTTCTAAAAACAATAGATATTTTATAAAAACCCTGACCTCTCTACCCTGTCTCAAACTATTAAGCAGAAAGAAAATGTTTTACTACTGAAGACCTGCTATAAATTTTTGACAGATCTTGATGCTCATCCTCTAGCTTCAGCACTGTGAGGGTTCTGTATTTTAAAAGATTCAGCTTTGGGGTATGGCCTTTTGATTCCACATCCATCAAACCATAAACTGTTGGCATAAACAAAGAAGAAAACTTTGACTAGCTTTTGAAGGATGCAATGTCTGACTTGCTTCATTAATGGAGACAGTGAAACTGAAGTTTAATATGAAATATCATGAGTAATAAGCATGGAATTTTTGCACTGCAGTAAAAATCTGTTCCCCAAATATTCTCACTTCAGGGAAGGACTCTTCCGGCATGGTGCCTGGGCTGCCTTGTCCTGTGACTAGCCTCTTTAGCAGCTGGTGCACTCAGCTCCTGCTCCCACAGCTTATTATATTTTAATTTTTTTTCCTTAAAAAAATATGTTTCTAAATTTAGTTTGGAGACATCAAGCCAGTTGTTGAATGACAAACATGTTCCAGCTAACAAATATAAGCAGCCTGTGCATACACATTATTACATATATTTTCTGCAGGGAGAATCACACAGTTCTAACCATGGAATACAACTGAATCCATTGTGTCATTGATGCTTAAAATAATTTATTTTTTTTTTTAAGTCTTCTAAATCTACTAATTCATTAACTGAAACCAATATACTCCACTATTCAGAAATATGAGTTTGCACATGCACACAAGGTTTGCATTGGTTTCATTAAACCAGTCCAAACTCTACATGATATCAGGGATTTGCTCACCAGAAACATTAATCCCTGCCTGCACTGTAGGCAGGAGGGTGTGTGCAAGGAAGTAATTAGCTAAACACAGGAAAGACAAAATCATTCTTTTAAATACTTCTTTGTATGCTAGAAACATATGACAGGCATGAAAATGCTTCACATTTCATATGTTCTTGACAAAAAAAAAAAAAAAAAAAAAAAAGAGGAAGAAANNTTAATTAAAAAAAAAAAAAAAAAAGAGGAAGCAATAAGAAAAACCTCTCAATTCCAAGCTTTCAGCATGGGAGCAGGAAGAACAAAAGCCCTGACTCCAAAACCTCCATCTTTGGACCTTAGGAGAGAACTTTTACATATGCATTTCCATCAGCCTTTCATCTTCTACTTCTTTGACAGGAGATGGGCATTAAAGACAGAGAGAAAAGGGCTGTTCCCATGCCTGTTAATTTTCATTCCACCTATGGTAGGAAAGAGGATAAGCTCTCTCCAAGAAAAAACCTAACACTCCATTTCAAGCCTTCATCTTTATCAGCCTCCAGAACAGAAACCTTACATTGGCATCAATCTTACTTCACATTCAAGATCTTACTGCAGCTCAGGGTGTTTAAAGTCTTCTCTGAAATCAGCACCTTGAAATTCAACCATATATGCTCAGCAAGAAGAGCCTGGAAAAATAATTTAATGATCTCTGTGTTAAGGTGAAAAATTAGCTGCTTACCTTAGGGCCTCACTGTAAATCTAAGGCATGAAATTATTTGCAATTGCATGCCTTGCACATTATTCCTTCCCGATACATGTAGCAAATTTAATGTAGATTGGGCTGGAGCATGGTGGAAGGGGGGTTGGCCTGTGATACCTGGCAACCTCTTCCAACTGCATCTGCTAATAATAAAACCTTATTCAGCACTGCTGAAACCAGGAATTTTGCCACTGACTTGAGAAGCAGCAAATTACAATGCATACCATTTATTTTCTTCCCCTCAACAATATGGCCAGTGCATTCTGGGTAGGGAGCTAAGTTTCCCAGCACTAGTACATAATTTGATCTCTTGACAATAATCCACATGCAGCTAAACGGTGCCTGCATAACATTTTGTGCCTCAGTGGTTAAAGCACATCATTTGGAACCACAAAAGCAAACCAAAGTCCAACTCAGAAGCAAAATAATCATTAGGTGGGGAAATCATTGAAGTGAACAAGGCCTGAAATGCAAACTAGCGTGTGGTTATCCAAGGACACTACAGTTTTCTAAGTGATCCTTTTGAACACAGATAAAAAAGCATAGGCACAGAAATCACTCTAATCCCTATTAAATACCAAATCACAATGAGATGTCTGAATACAAAAAGCTATTTTTAATAAAGCTACTCTAGTGTAAGTGGCATAGAGCTCTTTGCAAGCTAAAGTGACTTTTGTCTTTTGTGGTTTTTGGAATTGCAATTTCTACTTGTTTGCTTTATATTAAGTGAACTATCCACTTCCCTTTTTCTGTTTTCTAAGACTCTGCAAGCCCCTCATTCTGAAGTAAAAGTCACTTTGAGTTGTAATTTTTCAGAGAGAGGACATAGCTCCATCCCTTAGCACTGATGCAATTTATGGTCTGCATAGACAAAGAGCCTTTTCTTCCACAACCTATAGAGCAAACTGGGCTCCATGAAACCCAAGAGGAAGGGAACTCCTGATGCTTTCTCCTCCACCTCTAACAAGGATGTATATTTGATGTGCACTTCCTGCATACTGAACAGTTGTGGCAAGGACTATTTACCTGAAACAAAACTCTGAATTCACAGCATTCTGCTACAGAAGCACTGACTCAGCAGGGCATTCTCCAGCATCCACTGGGAGATAGTTTTGCATAATTCCTTTTTCTGTAACCAATATTGTCCAAAGCTGCTCTTTATGCAAAACTAGACTATATATAGTAGCATAAAAAGGGCATTTAAGAACCCTATGATTTCTTTTCTTCCTTCCTCCTGGGAGCTGCAGCACCCATTGATCAGGAAAGAGAACACCACCATGCATATGGGGACACAAATATTTATCCCTCCTTCTTTCATGCTATCTGAAGGGTAATACAAGAAACAAGTGCTCAGTGGCAAGTTTTAGAAGCTGTGCATTAGTAGCATAGCTGAAACAAATTCTCTGTCCTCAAATATGAAGGTTTTATGGTCTCTTGGAGGCCTATGCCCTCACTGCAATTCAGATTTTTAATTAGCTTCTTCTAAAAGTTTTACAATTACCTGTAATTTGTCCACTGGTAATATTTTCCCATTTAACAGAGGCACAGACTACTCCTGGTCTGCAGCAACCAGACTTTTGGGGTTTTTAATAAAAACTCATTCTTGAAGAGTCTTTCTTTAGTTCAGCCCCTTTTTTAGATGCAGAGAAACAGCTCCACATGCAGTATGGAGTCAGATCATTAATATCACCTTACAAACCTGCATTTTTTTAAAAATTAACATTTAGGAATTAGATGTAAGTGGAAGGAAACACAGTAATTGTGATTTCCAAGTGGCAGTACATGTGCACTTTCATTAATATTCAGATATATTGCATTAGCACGGAACCTGTATCCAGTCTGCAACTAGCACTTGTATCAAGCTGCTCTATTCAGGTTGCTGCTATGACAACTATCCAGAGGCAAATGTCAGGTCAGCTCCCAGCAAATGTATCTAGGTCATAATTGCTTTGTCAGAAACCTAAGAGCCACCTATTCCTCTAACAGCCAAAAGCAATAGTGCAAATATTATTAAATGTTGCAATATTCTTAACACCCTATTCTTATGCTACCAGAGCACTGAAAACTTTAGATTTGACTTCCTTTTATCCCCCAAACTAGAATGGCAGTGAAGAATGTATGTAAAGTGCTTATTTGCAAACTTATGTTCATTTATGTCCCGGTGTAAACCTGGAATCATTAAACTCTCTTTTCCTTGGGGGTTAGATATTATCTTTCACTCAACCAAAATGATAACTGCCTACAAATCACAGCTTGGGAAAACATTATAGCTGTCATCTTAAAGAGTGGTTTCTTAAAAAATGGTCATCACAAAGAATTGCAAGGTGCATAGACTTGTTTTCATCAACTTGGAAATCTCAAACTATCAAAGATGTCTTTGACCTTGGCTTTTAGAATTTAATAAACTGGCAGCTTCCACAAGCCTCAGAAAAATAACCTGGACATTTTCCCTAATCTTGTATCACATGAGTGTGCTGAGGCACTGGAACAGGTTGTCCAGAGGGGAGGTGAAGGTCCCATCACTGGAGACATTCAAGGTCAGGCTTGATGAGGCTCTGAGCTACTTGATCTAGTGCAAGCTGTTCCTTCTCAGTGCAGGGAGGTTGGACTAGATAACCTTTGAAGGTCCCTCACAACAAAAAGCATTCCATGACTCTATGATCCTATTTTAAATCTACAGATTTTTTAAAAAATACAATTAATGCTTATATTGAGGAAAATTTTTTGCAATGCCTAGTAGAGAGCATAATATTTGAAGGAGAGACATTGATGAAGCAAGTAATACTCTTGCAGAAGCAAATTTGTCTTGCACTAATCTCTAAATATTATCTCTTGTGAAGAATCAAAGTCAATCTGTGCATAACTGGTTTGTTCAATGAAAGATGAGATATGGAGATATGAACATATCCTAAGAGGTTTAGTGTATTACCTCCAATTTGCCTCATAGAGAGAGATAAAGAATACCCAAATTAAATCAAACTAAGAATATTACTATTACAAGAAAAGTATTATTCTGATGTCTATGCTGAGAAGGTATTTGTTGGGTTGTCTGACTGTGGCTGTTTTCAGCCAGTCTCTGAAATTAAAAAAAAAAAAAATTGTACCATTTAAATTCGCATTTAAGAAAAAAAGAAAAGCAGAAAATAATTTTCTTATGTTTATCCTACAAAATGACTGACAAGCAGTCTGTGAAGAGCCTGCTAATTTAAGAAGGACCATTTCTGCCTGAGAAATGCTTTTGTTAGGATGGGAGATACGTAAGATAATTTTCGTTTTCCTCACAGCTTAAGCTCTCTTTGGGCTCAACTTGTGATTTGCTGTGTAACTGCAAATAATCAATGTGTGATAAAAATCACACATTGAAAATTCAATTACTGGGGGCATTAAGGATTAAAGAAGCACACGTGGCTCTCTTCTCTGGCTACCCAAAACCTTTGCTTGCATACCATGGTAGCCTTATAATGACACTGCTCACTGAAATTAAGGTCTAATTGCTGAAATAACATGGGCTAAATCCAGGGGATAACCCAGTCCACTGACTTCATAGTCATATATGACTGCTACTCTCCTGTCTAAAAATTTAATAATGAATATTCAAAGGTCCAGATTCCTAGCTAGTACAAAACAGCATGGTGCCATCTAACCTATGTCAATTTTTTAAACAATCTAGCTAACTGTTATTGACATGTCCATAGAAAGGCTCACACAGTTCTACAGACATAGTACTCGGTTCTTTTCCTGATATCCCATGTTCATTCTTCCTCCTGGTACCCAGCTACTGCCATTGTTTTTCTTGATTGCCAAAAGCTTATTTGAATTAGAGGAAAAACACTCATTTGTATGTTTTGCAACATGACAGCATGCAAAAATAAACAATTCTAAACAGCAAAATAATGATACAAAAAGCAGCTGTTGTAAAAAACATTCTTGTCCAAGTAAGTGCGAGGCCATTTTTGTCCTAGTATCATTATAATTTCACAAAGGAAGATTTCATCTTTTTGTTTTCCTTAGTAAAAGCAAAGGGGCAGGTCCTGTCACAAACTGATAGATATATAAAAATTATTATTACCTCTTAGATTTTCCCATTGAAGAATTTTCAATAGTTTTCTATTTCATGCAGTTGCAAGACTAATCCACCTCCACTTTGCACAGAGTATTGTAGCCTAGTGCTGCTCCAGGCTGTTTTATGATGAGGTTTCATAAAATCTACACTACATGCTGTCCAGAAGATGCATAAACTTCCAACAGTTAAGGTCATAAAACTTCCATTTCTGTGACTGACAAGCAGAGTCACAGAGCCTTTGCTGAGGCAGCCCACAGAGCAAGCATCTCAGCCTCTGCTCACTGTCCAAGACTGTAACAACAGGGTGACTTTCCCCAGATTTTTTGACTCATTTAGCCATTCCTCCTTTGCCCAACCTAGACACAATTACAATTTTCTTTGTAAAGTGAAGGACATGGGAAACGAAGGCACCCTATTCGTTGTATGAAATCAATGAATGTAAAAAGAACTGTATTTTAGTTCTACTTAATTGGTCTCATGACTCCATTGTTTATAATAGTTCAGAACTTCCACTTCAGTTCAACTGCTTCACACCTAATATTACTAGAGAGATAATAAGGATCTTGAAGGATTATCCCAGAACAGCACCCCAAGGTAACACTCAGAAGCAGAGGAAATCCTAAGGATTCAGATAAGGCCTCCTCTATCTCTGACTGAACCATGTCACAGAAGGTAGATCCAATTATTTTTTCTACATTTTTTATCAACTGTGATAACAAAAGTCCTCAAAATTCAAGGCTGGAGGTATCCTTTCCCAGCATCTGGACTCTTCAGAGATTATATGGAGAGCAATACAAAAACTCTGCAAGGCCTCTGTACCCACCTCCTGATCTGGACCATGAAAAGATCAATGAAATCCAGCCCAGTGACACAAGCCTTTTACCATTTGGCAGGTGCAGCAGTAAATATATATAATTTCAATATATAAGTCTATAAATATTTTGCAAGGGAATAAATTGGTTTAAATATCAGGCAGAATTAATAAGTGGAAGTGACAGAATTCTGCAATCAGGTATCCAATATGTAACTTCTCAGCACTTAAGCTGCAGGCAAACAACCGAGCTTGAACCCAAGATAAAGAGAATGCAGTGAAGCTGAAGAAAGTAACATCTAACATGTTTAGACAGCCAAAGCATTACAGTCCAAGCTACTGTGATCTGGTAAACACATACCCCTTATAAAGAAGTCTCAGAAATGTCAACGCTTTTACTGTTAAGTTTCAAAAACTATGAGAAGGGTCCCTTGCTTCCTGACAGATAAGATTACACTGAGTCTCTCATTATGAAATAAATTATTGCCATTAAAAAAAACTAATTTTGAAAAGAATTTATAGTAGTGAGAGAAGTTTTAATAAGATTATTTTTAAATTAAGGAATATAAATATCATGTGAGTGGAATTTGAGACATATAGGTACAAAGGCAGCTTTGTCCTGCTTCAGATTTAGCTTAAGCAGACTTCAAAATATCACTAGATCCTGGTTATTTCAAGCACTGCAGCTATGAGAAATATCTGTAGAAAATCAGTCATAAGATCCAGTACTTGAATGTGTGCAAACACATGCACACAAATGGAGAAGTTTCTTCTGAAGATATAATGAATCTGTACACAGGATTGTATGTGAAGTCAGCCCTCTATGTTTAACTTTTGTGAAAGAAACGGTTAAAGTAATAACCATGGCCTGCACTCTATCTGTTCAAAAGAGGAAATGAGCTCTCAGAAGTTTCCATAGTCTTGACTCCTAAGCTATTTTTTTATGTTGAGCAATAACTGAGACAGTTTTTCATCAAACCATGTTTGATGGAACCACTGTAAGCAAAACCATATTTGGGTTGAAAATTCATCTCATTTTACTGAAGTACAGACTTCCATTACGGATACATATGTAACAACCTCGAAACTCAGGGACTGTTTTGTGCCAGGGAGAGGAGGAGATATGAAGAAGAGGAGGAAAGCGCATGTGCAAGAATCTGCTGAAGATTTGTCTTAGCTTCAAGACTGAGCCTAACACTCACCGTGTTCTTAATATATTAAATTTCAATAGTTAATATCCTTAAAAAGGTGGTGGTGATGTGAATTACATCTCACTTTGAGGCCGGTCACCCCTCTGGAGAATAAAAGACAAACCTTCACTGTGCTGCGCACAAGACTAAAGCAACCTTAATGCAATGCTTCTATTCATCTCTAAAGGGAAGTGCTGAATGAGTGCTCTTACCAGATCCTCTTAACAATCTCCGTTCCACTACTATCTAATGCTTGTCATCCATTAGAAGATCTCTTGTCATAATTCATGAAGTGCTAATCTTCATTATCCAAATCTTATTTCCCCTTTCCTCCTCCCAAATTTCCACTGAAGGGTCCTCAAAGCCTGAGTCCACCCATTAGTATAATGCTCAATTCTAGACATTTATATTTAGAAAGAAAAATTAGAGACGTATTAAAATGAAAACAAGATTGCTTTTTTTTTTCCTTACTTTTTCCAGAGCTATGGAAAATATTTCATATATTTAAGAAAATGAAGGAAATTTAAAAGTAAGCAAAAGGAAAAAAATAGGAGCAGGAGAAGCATAGAGCCCTTTTTAGATGTTAGGCACTCTCCTGAATGTGAGGGTAGAGGTCAATTTTCTGTTGACCTAAGAGCCAAGACATAAAAACTGAGCACAGCAGTGTGTGCTAAATACCCCACTCAGAAATATTCTGGAATGCTTTGGTCTCAGACTACTTTGTTAATGTCACATACATGGCATAAATAATTAAATTTCAATGAAACTGGGACTAGAACCAAGGTTTTCAACTTGTCAAATGACTTAACTATTCTTCCCTGCGGGGTAAATTTCTCACAAGTAGTTTTATGAAGTTATCTAGCACATATTCCAATAATTTATTCCAGCCAAAGCTATTCAGCATATCTATCCTGGATTCATGAATAGCTTTGTAGGCACAAAAGCCAGATCAACCCAGCTAATTCACTGCTAGCTGAATCAAATGGCTGGTGCTATTTGCAACTGTCTTCACAATGTTCCCAGAACTCACTGCCAAAAACAGTGCAAAGCTGAAGAAAGCAGAACCCAACACCAGTTCTTCACAGATAGCTTTGCTACTTTAACATCACAATTACAATTAAGGTGATCAGTTTGGAGCTATTCTGCCTATAGATTTTTAGTTCTGTAATGAAAAACAACTGTCACAAAGTCCTTCCAAGATAGTAATGCTACAAACAAAGGAAAAAAGAAAATGCTAGGAACATGCTTTTTGAATTCTGCCTACAGTTTTAAAATCATTTTTGTGTTAACAGCTCTCTAGCTCCCTGGACTCTCACTTAAATAAATCAAACATTCTGCTTCACCCTGGCTAGACCAGGGAATTGAGCCTGTCATTTTATGCAATGAAAGTATCTGATGTTTGCAGAAGTCATATCTAGTTCTCCTTTGGGTAAACACATCAATTTCATAGCATTATTTGTTTTTCTCAATTGTTACCAAAAAATTAGAGAACAAATGAGAGAATATAAAACCTGCACAATCTGAATTAATCACTGCTTCTAAACTAAGTCACACAGTGTTCTGACATCCTGTGTGATTTGTACATCTTCAGGTGAATGTACAGCAATAATGAAGATACCAGCAAAATGAAATAGCAGTATCTACCCTCAGATCCCGATCTATCAATAGAACTAATAATCCTTTAATCACTTAGGGCAGAACCTAAAAGAACTCAATGGACTAAATATAAAAGAAAACATTATTTTAAAAAAATATTCTGTTCCATGAACCAATGGAACATGACAGAGTCGTATTTTGCAGCAAGTGAGATAAGATTTGGCTTTGTCATAACCATAGAGGGAAATAAATAATAGTTTTTGCACTGAGAACATTAGACATTCACTGTATCTGTGAAGCAACTCAATGTACACAGTCTGGAATGAGCTACTAGTTTAGTTTTTAAAAATTGGAAGACTACAAATAATTCTCAGCAGATTAAAATTAATGAAATCCTAATATGCACCATAATAGGTGACTCGTCACATAATGAAAAATAAAATAAATATTGATATGAGCTTTAAAAACTCTCTGATAAGTTAATTGGGTGATATTTTGCTATATATCACAAAAACTTTTGTTGCATGCAAATAGGTGTTTTCAGAAGCTTATGCTATTTCACCTTATATTTACAAATGCATACGTATTTTGAAAGAGAATATATGCACAGATAAACACACTGACTCATGGATACATGCACTATTTCTGTTATTTGTGCAAAATATACATACTGTATGTTCTGTGCCTTTTTAATTCCAGTATGCAAATTACACACCATGCCCTCTAAATCTACAGCCCTTAAAAAAGCAGATACATAGCTTTATCCAGCTGAACATTATAAATACACTTGACACCCTCACATAGCTTATGTAAATATAGACAAATGCATGCTTGTGTATTCATTTAAAGAGCCACAGCTTTTGTATGTCAATTACTCTTGCTAGCAAGAAACCTACAAAGGATTGCACCCTTCTGCACGGCATCCCATGTAAATGAGCCCAGTGCATTTATAAATATGGATGTGGTAGACCCCCAAACAACACAGTACCTGCTGTCTATCCAACCGCATCCTTTTTGCAGCATTTCTGCTTTCACTCTCACAGGCGGAAGCCAGGATACTCTCTGCAACCGCTGAAGTGAGGTGTGAGGGAATAGGTCGTGACTATGAGAGAAAAAAAAAAAGAGACACAGAAATTATTTCTAGCATAATCCACGATATCCCTTTTCCAAAGCACACAATACCATCACCCAGGCATGAAAGTCCGCTTATTGAAATGTAGTTTATACCAACAAAACAGGGAAATGGAACTTGTAAAGATGAAAAATGAAACTAGTTAGATGTTAAAGCTGCAGTTGATCTGTAGATCCACGAGAAGCCCTTTCCCCCCACAGCTCTATTGTCCAGTATGTTTAGTCTGGCTCATTAAGCTGTACTTTGAACAGACAGTGGCATATTCTTGTGTTCCAGCAGCACCCTGGCCATCTGATTCTTGTTAAGAAAAGTGAAAGGCTTTTTATCCTGTACAGCATGTGACAGAATAGTGAGTTTTTATAGGCATGAAAAAAAAAAATCAAAACATCGCTCAAAACATAACAGATTGTCAGAACATTTCAGAGCAGTCTCAATCTGTAGTACATGAAGATTTGCATTCCTTGCTGCAACATGACTGAAGGGATTAAAATGACTTAAAAAAAAAGAAAAAAAAAAATCCATTTTTCTTTTAATAATACCAGTCTTCCAACAAGGTACCTATTTTGTGGTTCAACAAGACACAGTTTATTTTTCCTGATTCAAAACCTCTCATTACTAATTTCATAGCATTTACATCTTCTAGTTGCAATAAATATCAAAATATAATAGGAATGTTAAAATCCTTTGCTGGTTACACAGCCTTCCTACCACTTCATTAAGAATGTTTACACATTTTTTTTTCCTAATAACATGCAAAACAATCTTTTTGAAAGATGAAGCTCACAGTAAAGCTAATCCTCTCCATTAATATAGAAATACATATCTGAACTACCACAGAAATAAAGAAAACTGGGATAATAATACAGACACTAATATAGGTATAAATCCATTCTAGAGACTGAAATTTACTGGACTGGTTCTGAACTTACAAAAGTTTTCAAAGCTTCACTGAACTCAAAAGTACTGTGTAAATTTAAACCTAGTGATGAATTGGCTGTATGGGGGCAGGGGTGGGTGGGCTGAGGTGGTTTTATTTTGTTCTGTTTGGGGTTTGATCATTGTTGGGCTATAGTTTGGTGAGTCAGTGTGCTTGTTTCTTTTAAAGTTATACCTTCCTACTCCTAAATGCATAAATATGAACCTGCTATGTCACTGAGTTTTAGAAGCAAGTTTTGTAAGGATTACATTCAGTTCTTAGACAACCTTAGAACAGATTCATTATACCATTTCAACTGATTTTATGGTTTTCATAACATTTCTGAAATTGAGTAGCCAGCCATTAATAATATTACATGTTTACATTTAAAAACTAAAGTCCACTTATTGAAGAATGAGGATTCTTTATCTGATGCTGTACTCTCCCAAATGCAGGGGACCACAGTCTGCCTGGGACCAGAAGCCAAAATAGCTTTTAGAAATAGACAGGGACTTAATGCTCTCCATGCATCCAAAGGTAAGCTCTCTGGCATCAGTGTAACAACTGTAAGAAGGATAAAGGCTGCAATACTTCAGCAAAATATACTTGGATCAATTTGACAGAGCAAATCATCAAAATTCTCTCTAGTTTGCATGAGGGGCACTGCTGTTAAACCCAGGTGTCTTTAACATTACAGCAAGAAGCAGACACCTTCCTCAGAGCTATGGAGGAGAGAGTAAATCTTTGCAGAGGGTTTAAACTGACAAAGCATTATATTTATTATTCTGGCTTCCTAGAATTGTGATGTTACTCTGAATGCATTATTGCGTCATTTACCCACACTAGATCACTCCCAGTACTTGGTGGCCAGGTATTTTTCTACATACCACTGGTTCAGGACACACTGATTATGTGGCTTTCCAGCAATGACCACACATTGATATTATTGAAAGATGGTGAATAAATACTTGCTGCACTTGTTCAGCTCAGGTCTTTAATTTGAGCTATTACCATACCTACACATCTGTGGTTTTATAGAGGATGACACATAAGCTGAAAAATTAATGTTCTGAACAAAATTAAAACAAACTCAAACTCCTTGAGTTTCTTTGTTCATGGGAGAGAACATGCTCATTGAAGTGTTTTATAAAAAAACCATGAAACACAGTTACCATAAAAATCAAGTTTTTCTCTGGAAAGGAGTGCAGTTGTTGTATCTTCAGTGTTGAAATACTGAACTCAAAAATTCCTGCCTGCAAAAATGAGAAAATCTCCAGGTAATGAAGTACCTTACTTTTGAAAACTGTGTTAACCTACAGTTTCTCTCACTCACGACTGCAGCTGGCTGTTGATATGTTCATGTCAAGAACTATCTAGAGTGAACGTTAGGGAGAATGCAATGAATGTACAGCTGAGTCACTTGGGGAGTAAAACACTAGAACAAAGCACAGGAGAAAAATAATCTGATTAAGGTTCATGTTCTATCAGCTTTACTCAGGCAGAGCACTAGCTTGGCATTGACTGAGAAGATGAACACGGTCCTCTGTCACTAGCAGCAGAGTTGTTCAAAAGGTTTTATGTTTCATGAAATGCCAAATCTGTGAAATGTCAAAAAGATTGATTTTGAAAAGCCCTGCCTGAAAGGAAGAAAATACTTCTAAAAAGGTGTTTTTAAATAAACTGAATTAATAGCCACATCCTCTAAGCACAGAGGGCCCTTCTGGCTTAACTTACCTTCATCATATCCTATACTTCTGATTTTTCATGATTTCTGTCATTACTATAAGCTATAAAACTGTCTGCAAGGAGCTCCAGCACCCTAGTCCTTGGGGGTTGTGAAAATTTCTTAGCTTCCTATCCAAGACAAAGGCCTTGGGAAACAGCAAAAGCCACATCATTCAGCTCTGTAGAAGAGAGCCTGCAGATCTTAACCAAACAACCATTTTCTAGTTCCCACAATCCCTGGATCTAAAACCTGACCACCATACTAATGGGAAACGAAGCTTCATTTTGGTAGACTACATAAAATCAGAAAATCTTTGACAAATGAACATTCCTTAAAGTTAAAAAAAAGAAAAAAGGTATTAGAAAAAAATTTCTGACCAGCTTTAATTATTAGAATACACATACTGTTTTTTCATGGCCCCAGTCTGGTATTTCTTTTACTTCACAGAGATGTAAAGAAGGAAATAACTTTATTGGAAGTACTTGTGTGTAAAACAACAGAAAAGAAGCAAGCCCCTAAGCTTCAGTCCACCAAAACAATCCATTCACAAGACAAAATTAGATGGCAGGATAACATTTTTTTTTGTTCTGAAGAAATGACAGATAGAAAAGAGGCATGTAAAAATTTTATAGTAACTTTCCAGTGAAGAAATGACTAAAACTTAGAAAGGACCTGGTAAACAACTTCATAGAGACTTCATGAGAAGTCTATATGCCTCTGGCCATCACACAGCAACAGCATATGAAATTCCTTCATATTTACTTTGAACCACAACACCGTGACTGCACTAAACTAGCACCACATTTTGAATGCACGCTGTTCTTTGCTTGTGTACATCTCTTCAGCTGACACACAACTAATGTTCAGCCTCTAACATGATGTAGAATTTCCAGACTTGCAGTAAAACAGAACAAATTTTCTTTTCAGCCGAAACCACTGCAGGCTAAAAAAAAGCATTCTGACAAAAGGTTTAAGGGAAACCTGCCAGATTTCATGTGCATACAGATGCCTCTGGTTTTAACATCTTTTGAAAGGATTGACATTCAGGAAGTGGTTGAAATTTCTCAGTAGCCCACAGGAAAGAACCAAACACCTCCAGTCCTCTCATCTTTAAATGTGCATTTCAGGGCAATTTAAACCTCATTCTTGAGACCACAAAGCCCATAGATGACTATGACTAGAAAGTAACAAGTAAATTTAGCTGTCATATTGGATGGGAACTTTGGACATTTTTCAAAGAAATATCCTTCTGATGAGTGTACAAATTATTGACAGATTCTTGTGGACTTCTTAATGAAAAATCAAATTGGATGATACTCACTCCTACATCTTCGTAGGAGATATGGACAGTGGGATCGAGTGCACCCTCAGCAAATTTGCAGATGACACCAAGCTGTGTGGTGCAGTTGATACACCTGAAGGAAGGGATGCCATCCAGAGGGACCTAGACAGGCTTGAGAGGTGGGCCCAAGCCAACCTCATGAAGTTCAACAAGGCCAAGTGCAAGGTCCTGCACCTGGGTCGAAGCAATCCCAAGCACAGATACAGGCTGGGTGGAGAGTGGCTTGAGTGCAGCTCCGTAGAGAAAGACTTGGGTGTGTCAATTGACGACAAACTCAACATGAGCCACCAGTGTGCACTTGCAGCCAAGAAGGCCAACCAAATCCTGGGTTGCATCAGGAGGAGTGTGACCAGCAGGTCCAGAGAGGTGATTTTACCCCTCTACTCGGCACTGGTGAGACCCCACCTGGAGTATAGCGTCCAGTTCTGGAGCCCTCAACACAGGA